>CM049914.1:951125-1037092 GCA_027474245.1 Spheniscus humboldti | reverse complement strand
CACGCCCCTTGCACGTCCACGCGCTCCTCGTCCTGCCGTGCGCACACACCCCCCCCCCCCCGCCCCCCCCCGGCAGGCTTTGCACGCCCGGTGCCCGCCCCCTTCCCCCCGTTTCGGCCCCCCCTTTGCCCCCCCCCCCCCCCCCCCCCCCCGTACCTGCCCGAAGGGCGCGGGCCGCCCCGCCCCGCCCCGCCGCACGTGCACCAGCACGCGCGCCAGCCCCGCCATGGGCGCCGCGGTGGGCGTGGCCCTCCCCGCGGTGGGCGTGGCCCTCCCCGCGGTGGGCGTGGCCCTCCCCCGGGGTAAGGCGCGGGGGGGGGGCAGTCTGTCGGCGAGCGCGCCCCCTGCCGGCGGCCGCTGGGGCAGCGCCAGCCCCGGGGACAGGGCAGTGCCACCCTCCGCCACCGGCGCCCCAAACCGGCCCCCCCCCCGCCCCGGCCCGGTCCCCACGGGACGCTCGGGCGGCATCGGCGGCTTCTGCTTTATTTCCCTCACGAGCGGCAGCGGCCGCGAGGCCGCGTCCCCCCCACCGGCCCCCGCATCCCCCCCACCGGCCCCCACGTCCCCCCCGCCGGGGCCCCCAGCGCCCTCAGGGCTTCTTCACGGTGCTCTCGATGAAGGACTCCAGCACGAAGATGGTCTCGTCCACCTGGTTCTCGCTGGCGTCGATCCTGGGGGGGGGCAGACGGAGCAGCGGGAGCACGCAGGAAGGCCGAGGGTGTCCCCAGCCCGCTCCGCTCCCGTCCCCGTCGTGTCCCGTGTGTGTGTCGTCCCCCCCCCCCGCCCCCCGCCGGCGCTCACTTGTTGACGTTGCGTTTGAGGTTCTCCAACTGCTGGCGCTCGGGGGCCGTGATCATCTCCTCGATCTCCTGCAGCTGCGCGTCCTCGGCACCGGTGGCCTGCATGGACGCCAAGATGGCTTCCACCCGCTGCGACTTCTCCAGCAGCCGCCTGGGGGGCGACAGAAGAGAAAATGGTGGCCTCAGCGCCCCCCCCCCCCCCCCCCCCCGCCCAAAGCCACCAGCCCTTCCTCGTGACGCCGGAGCCCCAGCGCTCACTTGTTCTCCTTGGTCTCGTACTGACGCCGTTCGATCAGGTTGGCCACGCTCTGGGAAGAGGAAGGAGAAAGGGGGCAGGGTGAGATGGGGACGTCGCTGCCGCCACCCCCGGTGGCACCATCCCAGAGAGTCCCTGGGGCAGAGGAGGCGGCTGTTACACCCAGCCACGTCGCTCCCAGGGCCGGGGGCTGCGTGGGGACGGCCCAACAGCCGCCCTCGCTCATGGGTGGTGGAGGAGAACCGCGCGTGGTGGTGGTGATGATGATGATGGAGAACCGCGCGTGGTGGTGGTGATGATGATGGAGAACCACGCGTGGTGGTGGAGGAGAACCGCGCGTGGTGGTGGTGGTGGTGGTGGAGATGGAGAACCATGCGTGGTGGTGATGGTAGAGAACAACCATGTGTGGTGGTGCTGGTGACAGTGGAGGAGGAGAAGGAGAAGAACAACCACGCGTCGTGGTGGTGGTGGAGGAGAACCACCACCACGCGCGGTGGTGGTGGAGAGCCACTGGGCTCCATCGCCTGGAGCAGGAGCACGCTTGGGGGGGGGCCTGGATTTCCCCTCCCCGCTGCTTGGGAATATTGACGTGGATGGCGGCCACGCGGGGACCCGACGGGGATCAGGCCGGTGGCAGTGGCTTTGGAGGACAGGCGGACCGAGCAGAGCCACTGGCGGGTCTCCGGGAGTGCCCAGGGCGGTGGCTGGGACGTACCTTGTAGCATCTGTGGAGCAGCATCCGCGCGGAGGACGGGACGTTCACGGTGTAGAGGTAGAAGGTGCGGGACGGCGCGTGGTCGGGAGTCTTGGGAATCTCCTGCCGGTGGGCGAGAGAAGTGGGGAGGGCTTGACCGTCGCGGTGAGCTACGCGGGGCCGGGGACGGAGCCGGGGTTCTGCCGGCGTCCCGCGCGGGGCGCAGCGTCCCTCGCTCACGGGAGCGATGCCGGGAAACGCCCGTCGCCCGGACAGTCGTTTCGCGAGGAGCAGGAGAACGACGTCGGCTCTCGCTCGGGGAAGTCTCGGGGATCCCCGAGGCCTCCACATCCGCCGCTCTCCAGCCCCCAGACCTGGGTCCTCTGTCCGGACGCCCCTCGCCTCACCTTCGCTCTGGCGACAGGGCGGGCAGGCTCACCTGCAGGGCCACGAAATTCTCCGACAGCATTTTGTAGAGCATGTCCTTGGCCTCCTTGGCCGGGATCATGGCAAAATCCTCCACTTGCTTCTGCTCCAGATGCTTCTTGCGCAGGAGCAAGCGGAATATCCTGGCGCAGCGGGAACCAAACCTGCGCGGGAGCGGAGAACGAATCAGCGGACGGAAGCGAGAGGGGGGGGGGCGGAGAAGTCTTCAAATCGCCGTTTCACCTCTCCTCCACGACGGACTCCAGGGTTGCCGTCGCCAGGGAGGCCAGGGCCTTGTGAAGATCTGTACAAGGTCAAGGTCAAGGGATAACACCGGCACCCGGGAATCGTTTTGCGCGCCGGAAAACGCTGGGCCGGGCAGTTTACCCACGAAGGATACTGACGGTGTACATGCCCCCGCCGCTGTCCCCGGATTTACCCACAAACTCGAGCTACAAGAAAAGAAAAAGAACCAAGAAGTTCGGTACGTCCCAAAGTAACAAAAGCCCCGACCGTAAAAAGTAACACATGGATTTTATGAATAAAAACGCGCGTATCTGTCCTCGGCAGCCTAAGAACATCGCCCGCGTTTTTTTAACGCTTTCGGTATCTTTTAAATATCAGTAGGGAACTGGTTTTCCCTCAGCCTGAGACCTCCCCGGCGCGCGGCACAGCCTCGGGGTGCAGGGAGCTCGGCGAGGAGCCGCCATCGGGCGGCACCGAACTTCTTTACGCAACCCAGTCGTAAAAATAACGGCGCGTTTCTCACCGGGTCGTCGGCTAACAGGGTGAGATACTGGTCCAAAACCTGCTTCACAATGTTGTACCCGGCTGGAAGAGACCTGAATATCTACGGGAGGGAAAACAGGCACGTCGTAAGCGGGGGTAAAACGGAATAAGCAGCTCGCCTAAATCTGCGGGCGCTTTACAGACTTCTCCTGCCCGATCCAAAGCCGGCGCCGGAGCCGTGCGAGCGGAGAAGGGCCTCGGCTACACCCCGATTTCTCAGGGGCAGGAACCGACCTCGTTGGAAGAGAGCGGCTGGGTGTACGGGGCGCTGGAGGACGTGGTGACTTCGCTCATCCGCAGCATCGTCCGCACTATTTCGCTGCTGGTCTGGATCCGCGGGGGAAGGAAACGGCCCTTCGTTAGGGAGAACCTCTGTCCTGAGCTCTTCCCGCGGCAGGAGCCGAACGCGGGCCGCCCCTGCCTGCCCCGGAGCAGGGTTTAAAACCTCCCCACCGTGACCGCAACCATCAAGCTCCCCCCGTGACGTGGAGAGCGACTGCAGGAGGGTTCCGAGCACTTCCACGAACCTGATCCATGCGGTTGGCCACGGCACTGACGATCCCCTGGTCTCGAAAATGCTGGTGGAACCGGTCGATGTTGACTTGCCAGTAAATGCCGTCGTCGGGCGGAGGCTGTGGGGGAACAGTGAGAGAGGAGCCACAAAAACCTGAGGGAGAGGAGCCACAAAACCGAGGGAGAGGAGCCACAAAACGGCTCGTTTGGTTTCCTCAGGAGAATGCGTTTGGGAAGACGCTGGGTCCCTCGAGCCCGTACGCTCAGAGGAGGAGGAAGGAGCTCGGCTCTTGGCAGGACGGGGGCAGCGCTGCGTCCCCAGCAAAGGTTACCCGCGGGAGCCGGGCAGCGTCCCGCCCAACAGGCAGCTGCCCCCACCCTTCCCGCGGGCCGCAGACCCGGCTCCGACTGACAGCCCCGCAGAGCCGAGGGCAACGTCGCTTCAGCGTCCCCACTTACCTCCGAGCTTTCTCCATCTTGCTTCTGCTTTTTAGCCTTGTGTTCGCCGTTCTCTTCCTCGTCGCACGATCGCCTCCGCTTCCCTTTCCCTGTCGGACAAAGACGACGGCGTTTGCTTTTAAAAACCGTTGCGGGGGGGGCGTGTGGCCGAGCGCTCCCCCAACGCCTGGCAGCAGCCGGGGTTACCCCCGAGGAGCTTCTCACCTACGAGGTTCAGCCTGGGCACGACGTACATGTCCTTCTCGTCGATCACCAACGTGGGCGCAGGGGGAGGCGGCGCCTCGGGGCTCTCGGGGGTTTCGGGGACCAGGGGGCACCTCTGCACGAAGTGCGTGTCCGCCAGGCGCACGAACGTGTTGGAGACGTCGGCATAATCCATGGTCTTCCCATCTAGGCCAGAGGACAGAGACGGCGGCGTCAAGCTCCGCCAGCCCCCGGGTCGTTCCCGCGGCTCCAGAGGACGAGGCGACGCTGCGGTCCTCAGAGAACCGCCACGAACAGGCTGCTCGGAGGCCGTTTTGGGGGCAGGGGGGGCGGCATTTACAACCCCTCCGGCAGCGAGGCCACTTTGGGTGGCTCCTTCTGGGAGTCCGGGTCCTGCACTTCGACCACAACAACCCCACGCAGCGCTACAGGCTGGGGGAAGAGTGGCTGGAAAGCTGCCTGGCGGAAAAGGACCTGGGGGTGTTGGTCGACAGCCGGCTGAACATGAGCCGGCAGTGTGCCCAGGCGGCCAAGAAGGCCAATGGCATCCTGGCCTGTATCAGAAATGGTGTGGCCAGCAGGAGTAGGGAAGTGATCGTGCCCCTGTACTCGGCACTGGTGAGGCCGCACCTCGAATACTGTGTTCAGTTTTGGGCCCCTCACTACAAGAAGGACGTCGAGGTGCTGGAGCGTGTCCAGAGAAGGGCAACGAGGCTGGTGAGGGGTCTGGAGAACAAGTCTGATGAGGAGCGGCTGAGGGAACTGGGGTTGTTTAGCCTGGAGAAAAGGAGGCTGAGGGGAGACCTCATCGCTCTCTACAACTACCTGAAAGGAGGTTGTAGCGATGTGGGGTCGGTCTCTTCTCCCAAGTAACAAGCGATAGGACGAGAGGAAACGGCCTCAAGTTGTGCCGGGGGGGGTTAGATTGGATGTGAGGGAAAATTTCTGTACTGAAAGAGTGGTTAAACATTGGGACAGGCTGCCCAGGGAAGTGGTGGAGTCCCCATCCCTGGAGGTATTTAAAAGACGTGTAGATGAGGCGCTGAGGGACATGGTTCAGTGGCCATGGGGGTGTGGGGTCGAGGGTTGGACTCGATGATCTCGGAGGTCTTTTCCAACCTTAGTGATTCTGTGAGTCAGTGATTCTCCGAGTTCACGGCCAGCTTCCCCCCGCAACGCGGCCCACAGAGCCTCTGGTACCACATTCACCGAGCAAAACCGGCCTCCGGCGGCCGCTGCACCTCCTCCCCCTCCCAGATCCCTTTTTTTTTAAGGAGAGGAGCTTCCCACCTTCCATCGTCTCAGTCAGCCTGTCCGCCACCTTCCTCACCACCGCGCTCATCGTCATTTTGCCGTTGAGGAGCAGCTCCTCCACGATGAGCTCGCCCGTGTCGTTGTAGAGGGTCTTGGCGGTGTAGATGTAACGCGGGTAGCGGAGGATCCTCAGGACCCGCTTGCACTGGGCCTCATACTCCACGAAACCTCGCTTCTGCAGCTGGTACGTCACCAGGTTGTGCTGGATGAGGACGCAGAGGGCTTTCTTAACCTGCCCGAGGCAGAGCGGGGCTCGGTTACGGGACGGAGAAGCCCACGCTGTGCTCACCCCCCCTTCGCCGCCACTGGTGGAGCATTTCCTCCACGCACAGCCACCATTTCCCACCACCCCGCCCTGACCCTCCCCGGTGCCGAGCTGCCGGTGTTTCTGGCACCGTCTTGCCCCCCGGCGCGTCGCCCCCCTCGCTCCGGACTCTATTCCCTGCCTTTGCTCCCTGCGGAGACGTCAGAGTTACGCTCTCCTCCTTCCCAGACGACTCCTTAAGTGAGGCGACGAACCTTCTCTCCCGCTCAAGAAAACCCACCCGATGTTTTTCTTACGGGCGTCAAAGCGCTCGTTTGTCCTTCCCAAGGTTTTCCCACCAGTTTCCCCTTCGGGAGCAGCGGCGGCGACTGACAGCTCGGGCCGATATCGGAGCGGCCCCGGCTGCGTTATCGAACGCCTCCGGTCGCAGCCGGGCTACAGCCGACGCGGGTGGCTTTGGGACGCACCTGATCCAGCAACAGCCCCGTGTCACTGACGATCATCCGCAGCGGCTGGCTGCCCGTCCTGATGAGATAAGTCCCTATCTTCTCCACGATCTCCCCGAAGTGTTCTTGCAGCAGGAGGGAACACAGCTTTATTTCCGCCTGGGTCATCTCGACGGCAGATTAAACACACCCGGCGGTGCTGGGGAAGAGCGCTGCCGTTATTACGGCCGTTCCGGGGGGACGGGGGCCGTGCCCGGAGAAGCCCATCCGTGCTCCGTCCCAAAACGGACGCGAGGTGGGAGACCGAGTGCTTGAGCGAAACCGGCCCCCGGGCGCCGTAGCGGGGGGCGAGACGGGGAGCGGACGGACGCTCTGCCATGCGGCTGGTCCCCGCGTCCCCTCCCAGGGGGGGACGGCAGCCCCATCAGAGGGGACCTGGATCCAGGGGGGGGGGTGTGGGGGGTGTGTCCGTGTCCGTCCCCCCCACCCACCCAAGGGGCGGCCCTGCTCAGGGGGGTCGGGGTCCCTTGCATCCCCCCCACCCCCTAAGGTGGGACGGCCCCCCATGGAGGGCTGGGGTCCTGTCAGAGGGGTCGGGGTCCCTGCGTCCCCCCTGGGGGACCGCAGCCCCGTCAGAGGGGGCCTGGGTCCATGGGGGGGGGGGGGGATGTCCCCACCCAAGGGGCGGCCCTGCTCGGGGGGGTCGGGGTCCCTTGCGTGTGTCCCCCCCCCCCGCCCAAGGTGGGACGGCCCCCCACGGAGGGCTGGGGTCCTGTCAGAGGGGTCGGGGGTCCCCGCGTCCCCGTCCCCCCCCGGGGGACCGCAGCCCCGTCGGAGGGGACCCGCCGGGCCCTCACTCACCCAGGCCCGGCCTAGGCCCGCGGGGCCACCATGGCAACCGGCGCTTCCGGTTCTCCGCCCGCTACTTCCGGTGGCGCTCGGGGCCGCCGCCCCTCGTCGCGCCGCTCTGGAGGACCGGGCCAGGCGATGCTCCGCCCGCTCCGCCTCGTCGGGCCGAGGCGACGCTCTGCCCACGCCAGCTCGCTGCTCGGCCCGGAGCAGACGAGCGAACCGGAAGCTTGAGGCTAGCGGGTCTTTCCGCCGACGCTCTACCCGGCGGACCGGGGCTTCGCTGCCTCGGCGGAGGACTGACGGCAGGGAGCCGGCGGAGGCGGGGGAGAGAGAAGATGGCGGAGGCCTCGGCGGCGGCGGCGGCCACCGTGTCCCAGCACCGCTTCTTCTGCCACAGCTGCAAGGGGGAGGTCAGCCCCAAGCTGCCGGTAAGCGCCGGGGGTTGGTTGGGGTGGGGGGGGCCGCAGCGGGGGGGGGGGGTGCGGGGGGGAGGCCGAGGCTGAGGCCTCTCAGCGCCGCTGCTCCCCCCCCCCCCCCCCCCGCGGCGGGGGCGGGCCGGGCTCGGCCGGCCCCGGGGGTGAGGGGCTCGTCCCCGTTCCCCCCCACAGATCTCCCCTTGGGGGGGGGTCACCCCTACCCGGGGTTCAGTCTGGGTGGGTTATCCCCCCCCGAGCCCTGCAGGCAGGGGTGACCCCCCCATCCCCTCCCTCACCCTGTGAGGAAGGGCAGCCCCCCCCCGAGCCCTACATACAGGGGTGATGCCCCCCCCCCGCCCCAAATCACCTTGCTGACCCCCACAGGGAGGGGCTGCCCCCCCCCCCCCGCCCCATCCTGTGGGGAAGGGGTGCCCCCTGAAATGGGGCCGCCCTGCAAAGCCTCGGAGGCGGGCGTGATACCCCCAGCCTGTCCTGAACCCTGCGGGGGAGGAGTGCCCCCCCCCAAATCCCACGGGAAAGGGGCGGTTCTCCAGAAACCCAGCGGTTAAGGGTGACCCCCTCCTTCCCCGCCCTGGTCCCCCCATCCCTGTAGAAAGGGGTGAGCTCTCAAATCCCGCTGAACCTTGTGGGGGCCAGCTGCCCCCCCCCCCCCCCGACCCCACTGGCTGTGGAGAGCGGTGGACCCCCCCTAAAAGTCTGAGGGGAGGTTGACCTGCACCCCCCCCCCCCCCCATCTGTAGGAGAGGGTGAGTCCTCTGATCCTTTTGGGAAGCGCCGATGTCCCTGCAGAAGGCTGCAGAGAGCAGCTGGGGGGGGCTGTATGTCGCCCCCCCCCCCCCTCCCAGGGGTGACCCCCAGCTCTCACCCCCTTAACCGAGCCCGCGAGGGGCTCTTCGTTGCTGCTGTCCCTCCAGGTGAGGAGGGGAGGGGAGCTCGAGCCCCAGCCCGGTGGGACCGACTCCCCCGTATCTGGGGACCCCCAACCCCAAAGGGGCGAGCAGGGAGGCGACAAATCCCTCAGCGAGGCAGCTCGAAGTGGGTCTGGGCTGGAGTGACCTCGATATTTCACACACACACACCCCCGCCCCCGTTTTGGGGGTGGAAGGTTTGGCCCGTTGTTGCTGAGGTTGGGGGACATTTGGGGAGAAGGCGGGGGGGGGGGGGGGGGCAGGACTGGGCTGACGCTCCCGTTCCCTGTGGCAGCGGGTGTAATCCCAGTGCCCAGCCTGGGAAGGGGCAGGGGCAGGATTTGGGGGGGGGACGGGACGACTGGGGGATCGCAGACAGGGCCGGCGTGTGGGGCAGCAGAAGGAGGAGGTGAAGCGGGCGGCCGCTTTCGGCCGCCTGCCTGCGTCCTGCCCCGGCTGAGCGGCGTGGGACAGAGGGGAGAGGTCTGGGCAGCCGTGCCCCACCGGGCTGCATCTACCTCCCGAACCCGATTCATGAGCTGTCCTTGCTCTGCTGCAGGTCGGGGACCGTATCTCCTGTCGCCTGCGGGCACCCCGGGGTCTGCAGGCAGGGAGTTACCACCTGCCTTAACCCAAAAAGTTCATTTCTGAGCCGTGGGTTTTCTCTGCTCCTTTCCTGTCTGGGGGTGTTGGAGCCCTCCTCCGTCGCCAGGACAGGAGCGAGGCCACGCGCAGACCCCTCGGGTGCCGAGACCCCCTTCCCTGATTTCTGTAAAATCCAGGCAGACGGAGCGACGTGGCCCCTCGGCAGCAAGAGGGGGGCACGCAGGCTCCGAAAGCGCTTGCGCCCGGTCCCGGCACGGCCTCCAGCGGGGGCTTCTGCAGGCACGGGCAGCCCCCCGAGGCTTATCCTCATCTGACGGGATGAAAGTTGGATATCTGCATCCAAATCCATCCCAACTCCTCTTCTCTGGAGCCGGTAGCTTCACCTTCGGGTGCTTCTCCTCCCTCCTGTCTTCCAAATTTTGCTCCACTCTCTTTTCGCGCCGCTTCCGTCTGCTGCTGACTTCAGCACTTTGCCCTCCAGTGCTTCAAAATCTACTTTGTTAAAAGAATTACTGTCCAAAACCTGCTCAAACCCCGTCCGTCCCCAAGACTCGGGCTTTCCTGGTGCCTCAGTGATCTTTCTTGTTTGTCCTGGGAGTAAAACTCCGGGCCTGCTCCACGAAACGCCTTTACACCGAACCTCCGCTGGTTTTTCCTTTGCTGGGATCCGGCGCGCCGCCAGCGGTTTCCTTCGCTTCTAAATCGGGAGCCTGGGCGGACCGAGGTCCCTTCTGCTTTGCCTGGGCATTAAAGAGGTCGCCGCATCCTCTGCCTGGAGGGTGCCTTGCCCGGCTCTCCCGGCGTGTCTTGCTCCAGTTTCTATTTCAAGAGCACCCAGAAACCCAGCTCGGGGTTGAGGCCTCGGTGGAGGCTGTTGTTTTGCCTCTCCCGCTGGGCTCCGCTCTCGTTCCCCTCCGGAGACGGCTGGATTTCGGTAGGGATAAGCGTCGTAGAGCTTTCGGTGGGTCTAGAAATGCAAGTTGTTACAGTCGGGGTATTAAAGGAGCTCACGCCTGCCACGGTAATGAATATTTTTGCTCTTTTGAGATCTCCGGCCGTCTTCTGGCCTGGCCCTGGGGTGGGGATGGGGACGGGCAGGTTCCCGGTGACCTGCTGGGGACGACGCTTGCCGTCGGTCGTCCCCGAACCTGTTCCTTCGCATCATCCCTTTGAAGGGAGACGTAGCCAGAACTTCTCTGTGCCCTTCCCCGTCCAGTCGGCTCGACTGGGAGAGGCTTTCGCGACCTTTACTCGGCGCTTTGAGGAGCGTGGCCTGAACCGGCTGCCGCGTTGGGTGGGTGCCGTCCCCGTGACCTGGGGACGAGTCGGGGGGTAGAGGGGGGGTAGCTGCGGGGCGGACGTGGCCGTGGGGCTGCTCTGCCCGCGGTTGCGGTGGGGCGACCTCGGGGAGCCGCTCTTGCTGCTTCCCTTTGGTCGGTCCTCGGAGGGTTCCCCTCGTCCCTCCAGGCTGTGTAGCCGTCACCCCGCCTTGCAGGAGGAGCGCTGGCTGTGCGCGCCCCCGTCTGACCCAGCGCTGGTTTCTTTTGGGCTCCCTGCCTCAGTTTACCTCCAGCAGAGCAACCGCTGGCTCCGTGGGGGAGGATCTGCAAAACCGAAAGTGATAAACGGGGAGAAGCTGGACCCGTTTGCCGGGTCCGGGACACGGTCCCGCGCCACCAACCTCTTTTTCTCTCACCCCAGGCAAGTAACTTCTCTCCCTGTCTTTGCAAAAACAAAACAAGTGCTGAGTGCGCTGGTTTGTTGGTTTTTGGGGTTTTTTCGAACTGCTCTCACCAGGATAACGGCAACCTAAACTAAAACCCCGGCTGCAGACGGTTTGTCTGTCCGGGAGGTTGTTCTTTGTGCCGACCCCCCGTCTGAGCGGGGGGATCTGCTGCTCGTCGGGCAAGATTTAGAGGCGCGGGGCCGCTGCCTCCTTTCAAAGCGAGGACGCAGCCGCCGTGGCGTTCACTGCCGGGACCTGGCGAGGGCTCCCAGCACGTCGGTTTTAGATGCGGCAGTCGTCCTCGGTGAAGCTGCTGCATCTTCTCGCTTCAGCAGCAAGCTGGAACCTCCCGGGGAGCGGGCAGAGGCGGCGTAGGCTTCGCTCCCTGCCTGCACGCCCTGATGCGCGGGTGCCCCGAGCAGGGACAGCACCTCGACAGGTCACCTCCGGCCCTTTTGGGGTGGTCGGGGGCTGCCTCCGTGTCGGCAGGAGCCCGTAGTCTTAATGGGAGGCTGGGTCCTCGACGGGGCTCGCGCTGGGTTGATTGCTGCCCGGGCAGCCGGGTTGCAGTGCTGGTTTGACGCCGAAAAGCCGGCTGATGTTTAAGGATGTCCCCCGCCGGCTATTTCAATTTGCTGCGCGCGGCGGGCGCTTGTCCTGACGGGGGGCCGCAGCCCTGCGGATCTGTTTTTATTTTAAAGCGCAGGAGGAAAAAGCCGAGAGAGAGAGAACGTGCGGCTGGATGAGAGGCAAAGCTAAGCAGGGATTTCAGCTCTCCCGGTGACACAGCTCCCGCAGTGCCGACTGCCGCTGTCTGTGCTTGTTTCGGCCCCGTGCTGCCCTCCCCAGGGACGGTGGGAGGAGGCTGGAGCGATCCTCGTGCTCGTCCCTGCCACGGCCGGCCGGTTTCACCCGTGCTAGGCTCCTGTCCCCGCCGAAATGGCCTGACGCCCCTTCTCCTTCGCCGGTGAGAAGCCGGGCGGTCTCAGCTGGGAGCGAGCCAGGAGAGGAGCTGTTCTCGCTTCCCGTTTCCTTACCCTTGAAGAGCTCTGGATGAAGGCCGAGGATGACAGGCCATCCACCCGGTGCCACGCGCGGTTAAAAAGCCGCCGCCCGGGTGTCCGGCGTTTCGGCGATGGAGTTTCCCTCGCGCTCGGTGCGGCGCGGCTCAGAGAAACGCTTTGAATCAGCCGGTGAACCGCGCGGCGATGCGGAAACGGAGTCGAGGTTGGGGTACAATCGTCCCTGTCTGTAACACCGGCGGCAGCGCCGTTAGCGTTTCCAGCGAAGGGTGCGTCTGTGTCTCCCCGGGGGCCCGGCCCTTGCGGCGGGGGGGGGAAGGAGCAGCAGCGAGTTCTGAGGTCAGACCTTGGGGCAGAGGAGGTGGCGCGTGGCTCGGTACGGGAGCGAGCAGGGAGGGGGATGTTGGCCCAGGGCGTTCCATGTCGCCTGCTGTCTGTCGTGACAACTGCTTCGTCTCCTCTTGGCAAAACGGTTTTTATTTTAAAAAACAAACAAACAAACACCTTTTTTTTTTTCATAAAATTAGCTGTCTTGGGTCACTTCAGCCCTGCACCTTCTTTCTGAGAGGGACTAGGGAAGGGATTAGGGACGAGGTGGTGGAAAACGATGGGTTACCGAGCAGTCTTCCTCCTAGACCTCCCTGTGCTGAAGCATCTCCTGAGCTGGAGACTGCACCTGCGCTGTTGGCTTTGGGAGTCACAATCCCCCACGAATTCATCGAGTGACTTTTTAAAGACACTTTATGCTTCTGGCTTCCTGACACCCTCCGGCCGCAGCCTCCGTGGCTGACGCGTAGCGTGAGGAGAGCCGTCAGGCGGTAAAAATACACGTTGAGGTGACAAGAGTGGGGACCTGGGGAGGAGCTGTTGAGCTCCAAGGGTGAGAGACACGGTCCTGGCTCGTGTGCCGGCGCGATGGGAGAGCCCAGCGGCAGATCTCGGGAGCTTACGAGTGCCCCAGCGTCCTGCCGGGGGAAAGAGGTGCCGTGGAGGTTGTTTTGCCGCCGCTTCTTCATGTGGGAACGTCAGAGCCGTCTTTCCCTAACCGCGGGTTAAGGTGTGCGAGGCTCGGCCTTTCTGTGAGCTGCAGCTTGATCGTGTGGCTCTAAAGCGCTGAATTAGGGTCAGTTCTCTGGGTCTCTCTCTTTTTACCCACATCAGATATAAACCCTCTGGCTTATTTAACGCAGGGAGCGGCTGCCCCTCGGGCGAAGCCGCTTTGGACAGTGCAGAGTGATGCTGCCCAGTACTTAAAGAGGAGGAGTAAATATCGTTGCAGCTGTGGGGGTTACAGGAGGGATGGTTAATTCGGCAAAGCCAAGCCCGGGGTGGTGGAGCTGAGTTATCCTGCCCGTAGCTGCCTGGTGAAGAGAGGGGAAGGTAGTTAAGTTACGTCCAGGGTTAGGGCTGTGGGATGGGCTCGTGGCTGTCGAGGGGAGGACAAGCGACCAAAGCCGAAGCGTGCACAGCTGCTGGATGGAGCAAGAGCCGGGGAAAACTTCTCAGCTTGCCTTATTCTCTCTCCTTCCTCGGAGTCCGTGCCTTGCTGATCAGGGAGCTTGCTTTGATGTCTCCTCTCCAAGTTGCCGGCACCTGGCGTAGCCAGGAGAACACGAGAAGGGGACTGTTTGAGCCCTACCTCGTGGGTGAGGGTGACAAACTCAACACCTGCGGGCCCTCGGCCGTGGTGGCTGGGAGCAGCTCGGGTTTGGTGCCTCAGCTGGAAAGACGCTGACGGTGCTGAAAGTGCCGGGACGGAGGGCTGAGCCAGCAGGACGGGCCGGACGGCGGAAGGGACGTGCCGTGTGATGACGGCCTCACCGGTGTGGCACAGGGCGCTTGGCGTTCGGGCGCCGTAGCGTCCCCTGAGCGGGACGCGGCGCTGGGGCCGGGGCGGGGGTGGGGGGAGTTGGTGGTTCCTGGCTTGCCGTGCGTCCAGGTGGGACGACGGACAGGGCAAAGGCACGAGCGGTGCCTCTGCCAGACGCCTGGCCGCGCGCCCTGCTTTGCCGGCTCAGCCCGAGAACCCAGACGGCGCCGTAGATGGGCCAAAGCAACCCGCACGTCGCTTTTCCTGGCGCTTCGTAGCCTTTACGTTCAGTTTTCTGCAGGGAGCTCAAAACTTAGACCAGTTTGCTGCCACACGCCTTTGCTCGCTTCTCAACTGGAATTGCCTTTGCAATCTTTCCCTCTGTTTTGGGGGTGAAGGGGTGCTTGGGGACCGCCTGGGTGTACGGACCCGCAAACCAGCGGCTTGAAAAACCTTCTAGTCCGTCCTTTCCCCCCACACCGTGTTAGGATCAAGTCTAGCGACGTCGCCCCTGGCAGACGCCCTTAGGCCAGCCGTGTACGTGCCACCCGGTTCTGGCCGCTTTCCTCTGGCGCGTCTCTTGTGAGCAGGGCTCCCGTCGGGCAGAGTCGTGGGCAGCGAGGGCTCCTGGTGGGATTTTCTTTTATTTTCCTTCTGGGAAACGCAGACCACCAAGGCTGAAGGGGAGTTGGAGCGATAGGATGCTGCTGTTCCTCCTTGGAAAGTCTCTCTCTTTCTTTGCGCTTGTGGCTGGATCCCGCTTGGGGAATGAGGTCCCCGTGCTGACCGAAATGGTCGGGGTGGCGGTTCTCGGGACGCGGCGCGCCCGCCGAGCTCTTTCTGCGCGGGCAGGAGGCTCCGACAGATCCCGGGGGCTGCCCGATGCGTCCCTAAACCTCTCGCAGAAAGCGGGGAGGTGAGGCTAAGGGCTCGTGCCGCTCCGTGCCTGCGATGGCTCCGCAGCATCCCACCCACCTCCCGTCGTCTGTTCTGGTTTCCCTTCTCCCTCCCCCCTGTTGCTATTTATCCCAAATGCCGTTTTTATCTCTCTTCGTGCTCTTGACTGTACGTTCGAGCTTCTGGGCAAGATGCTGGTAATTTCCATACAGCTTAGGACATAAAAAGAAACGTTCAAAAGCTTCCAGAAACGCACCAGACCCGCAGCCCCGGGAAGCGCAGCAGCGTCCCCGATGGCACGGCCTGCTGCTAAGCTTAGGAAAAAAAAAAAAAAAAAATAATAAACCCCCCCCCCTTTCTAACCTGGTCGTTTTGACAGGGAAAATGCGGGAAATGAATTAAGTGAAGGATTTTTAGGCAGTGCAGAACATCCTCCTGGTTCGGTATCGCTCTGAAGCCTGGCGGTATAGCACGAAATGAGCTCTCTGACCCCGGTATTTTGGTGCCTAGCTTTTGATTCGGTACCTATTCATTACTTTTAAGAAATGCCAGGCATTCACTGCTCCTCGTTTCTAATTTGCAGTTCAGACCCGACGTCTCTGAAGAGGGGACGCCTGTGAGTACTCCGCGTTTCGCAGAGCCTTTCCCAGCGGCTCCCTTGGTGGTTTTTTTTTTCCTTCCCCCCCCTCGTATTGCAGTTTTTCTTCAGAAGTGGTGTTCCGTGCTGTCCCCTCCCGGCCGCGCAGCCGGACTCGCTCTCCGTGGTGGCGTTTAGCCCCGCAATTTGCTCCTGCGCGGAGCCGAGCACCGCATGTTCCTCTTCCAAACGCACGCGTCCATTCCCGTTAGCCTTGCAATTCACGGATGCAAAGCTGAAAGCCCCAGACAGATATTTCTTTTTCTTTTTTAAATTTTTTTTTTTTTTTCCTTTCTAAGAGCTCATGACCCATCAGTTCTCATTATACTCAAGGCTGGAGCTCTTTTGAAAATACACCACATGTTCGGCTGCCTAAATGGGCCTTTGTGAAAACCCGCGCTCGGCCTCTCCCGTCGCAGGCTGGGGTGTCACGAACATTTTGGGAGCGAAGCTGCTGTGGGCACACACACACACCCCCGCCGCCGCCGCACTCTTCTCCGTCTCTGAAGCCGCTCCAGCTGGCAGGCGAGGTGCCCCTGCGTAAGCACAGCACCTGGTAAATATTGCCAGCTAATGCTTTGCTTCGGGGGGGGGGGAAGCAAAATTAGATTAATTGAGGTGTCTCGAGGGCTTGTGTGCCATTCTCAGGGAATTCTATGAAACGCAGATGCGGTGGGGAAAACGGCAGGGAGCTGTGCGGTGACAGGGGACGGGAGGACAGAGCTTGCCTTTCATGGAAGCAAAAAAGGAAAAATAAAGACATGGGTGAATTTGGAGCTGCTTCCGCAAGGGCGTCGTGTTACGGGGCTGGGAGACGTCGTCTCACCTGCGGCCCAGCTCCGGTAACGCTGCGCCGGGAATTCAGCCGCTCCTCGGGTTCCAGGGAGGAGCTGGGCTGTGCGGAGCAGCTGGCGTGCCGCTTGGCTCGGGCGCCTCGTCTTTTTCTTTCCTCTTCCTTGTCACGCCGCAGGTCTCGGTAGCAGGATTTGATGCCCAGGGCTCGAGGCTGTGGTTCGCGGGACGCTGGCGGGGTTTTTTATCTGTGGTCTGGGAAGCGTGAGGAAAGAAAGCGAGGCTCTCCATCAGGAGGCTTTATTTTTTTGGACAGAGACCCCACAAATCCCGGGTTGGAAAAAGCGCTGCCCAGAGCATGGGTTTCGGGAGCGCTCGCTCTCCTGCCGCCCTGCAGCAGGACGGGCTGGGGAGGGAGGATCCGGGGGTGCTTTCTGATTCTGGCAATGCTTTGCCCTAAATTGAGGCAGATCCACAGCTCTGGGACAAAACGAGGGCTCTCACAATGAAAACAGGGAAAACTTTTCCCCCTCTAAAAGGAATCTTTTTCCAACCGATCCTAAAGGCTCCAGCTGCCTCTGCGGTTCCCTGCAAGCAGCTCTCCCGCTCCCCGGCGCCGAACCCGGGATCGCCGCGTGGTCGTGCAGCTGGATGTGCCCTTCTCCCAGGTGAAGGCTGGCCAGGACGCTCTCCTCCTGGGGAGCAGTCCTTTTCGTTTCTTCTGGTGGGTAAATAGCTGGCGGACGGGGGTTGCCGTGCCGATGCAGCTGGGAGGACGGAGCCCTTCTTCCCTCTCCCTGCCGGTGCAAGGCCTGGCTGATATTCCCTGATGTCCGTGTTTGCCGCCGGGCAGGGGCGTCCCTGCTCGGTAACGCCGTGGAGGGCGAGGAAGCGCCGGGGAGATCTGAATTTTTCTCCTTTGGCTGGTTTTCGGGAGGGCTGGAGGTGGGGAGGCCGGATAGTGGCTTTTCCCCACCCTTTACATGGAACTTGCGCTTCTGTAGCACCAGGTGAGCACGGGCTGAGGAGTTCGGAGGAGCCACGGGAGAGGTTTTCCCCCTCCTTAGGGATAGGGAGGTGATGGGGGGGTACCCGTAGGGTCCCGAGTTCAGGGGACGGCTGCGAGGTGGACCCAGAGGTGCCTCTTTCTCCGTGCCCCGCGCTCTGGCTGTGCACGCCTGTCTGTCCACCCAGCCTGGCTGCTTCTTATCCTCCCCTTGCAGCAGATCCTGCTTTGATGGCCCTGGCAGCGTATTCCAGAGCAGGGAAGCCTCTGGATTATCCGGTTCCCTCTCTCCCGTCCTTAAAAGCTTTGCAGCCGCAGAGCAAGCCCATCCACCTCCGTCCTGCTTTACCGGTGACCAGCACCTTGCTGCTGGTCCGGCAGCGCCTCGGCTGGCAGGGCGGGCTCGGAGGGAGCCGGCAGTGGGAAAGGTGCACGTTTGAGCCTTTTGGATTGGGATTTCCTGGCCTTGGGAGGAGCCGCTAAGGAGTAAAAAAATATTTATGCTCTAACTCTGATGATCGCGGAGCATCTCTGCAAGTTCCCCGCGAGAGCCGTCTTCCCCGCGGTGCGAGCGGCGGCAAATCCAGCTCCCCGTCGGAGCTGCGTTACCAGCAGCTCGTCGGCTTTCTGACACCAGTTTCGTTGCCTTGCTTTCCGCCAGCGGGGCGGGGGACTGGCCTTGTCCCGGTGCTTTGCGGCAGGCTTGTAAATGGCTCTTTTCTTAAACGTCGTTATCCGGACGGGCTTGAGGCTGTAGGTGTGTTGGGTTTCTTAACTTATTTTTCTTCGGTCCGCCACTAACCTTGCGTGATCTCGATAAGGGTGTTTTTCTGTTCCGTAGTTGTCAATTGAGGTTGATAATATCTGCTGTAACCACCGGGCTTTGGCCATCCTCTTAATGAAACCGAGACGGCTGGCCTTCCAGAGTGCCTTCACGGGGAGGTGGAGCGCAGGAATCCACCTTAGACTCCTGGCCTGTAACCTTTCGAGCTCTGTCTTTTTCCCCCGAAACCTCAAGCTAAGTGCTTGGTGGCTAAAACCGGTTTCCTCTCTCTTTACAGGAGTACACTTGCCCGAGGTGTGAATCTGGCTTTATCGAAGAAGTCACAGATGATTCCAGGTGACGTACACATCGGTGCACCGCGTGTTTTACCGCCCGCTTACATTTCTTCTGGGTTTATAAGATGCCTGGTGTAAAGCCTCTAAAAACCGTGGACAACACGGATAAAATAAGGAATGCGAAGGAAAAGCTTATCTATTAGCGTGAATTTTGGACTTGATACCGGATGAGACTGAAAATACAAGTGGCCATCGGTCCCGTGCTAGAGGCACGTGGAGGGGTTCGGGGAAGACTTCCAAGAAGATGGGAGTTGTGAATTAAGGCTGTACAAGGTCCCGTGAACAAAAGGCGCTTACGGGTTTTTGGCACCCGTTTCTTTGGTCCGTTAGAGCAAAAAGCATTTTTTTTTTTTTTTTTTAAGGAATCAAGCTAGAATCTCAGTGACTCACAGTACCTTTCTTTTTTCCCTCTGTTGGCCCCAGCTCAGCCTCCTGACCGCTTCTCCAATCTCGCAGCTCGGGCCAAGAGAGAAAGAAATACCTTTTCTCTCTAGGATTTGGTCGTTGGTCGCCCAGCAGAACACGCTGCTGGGGAATGAGGGATCCCAAGTGATGCCTGTTCAGTGCTTACCGTGTTCGCTCTTGCGTAACGGCTGAGAAAACTGCTTTATTTGGGTTGGGGGTAGGCAAGGCGAAAGGGCACCAGCGGTTGCGTGAACCTTCGCTATCTGAGACTTGCCAGAGGAGGAATCTGGGGCCGGGTGTTGCTGAGGAGAGGACTTAATGTCACGCTACGTCCCCTTCTTGAACAGAAGTGTATACCCGTCGCTTAAGGCAAGACGGGAGGGGCCCTCCCGGGCACTTAGCACGCGGTCCCGTTTGCAGAATGACGATGCTCCATCTCGAGTGCCTCCTCCTAGGAGGCTCTTCCAGAGTCCAGATAGTTAGAAACCAGGTTTCTTCCACGGTCAGGTTGTGCGTGGTGTGCTGGCACACAAAGAAGCCCTTTAAGTTTAACAGTCCTTTTCTGTCCCTAGGAATTATTCCGCCGCGTTCACGCAGGCAGGCTGTGTTTGCTCATCCCTTTCTCTCTCAGACCACATGGGGCCCGTCTTGCTCGCGTGAGCTCCCATCTGTGTTTGACCCCAGAAGGGGAGCTGGTTTCTGGAAGGGTGACCTGCTCTCACTCGCCTGTTTCTCTCCAGTTTCCTAGATGGCAGCGGCATAGACGACAGCCCCTCCACACAGTTCGCAGAGGTGAGTTTTGCTGTCGTGCTTTTGGTTTGGGTTTGGTTTGTTCTTTTTTTTTTTTTAAACTAGCCGTGAAGAGGTTTTCAGCCTCGGCTCCGGGTGCGGTACACGAAGGCACCTTCGCTTGCTGCCTTGTAAAAAGGACAGCTGATCTTCACAAGCGTTTTCAGGAACTTGGCAAATTTCGAGGAGGCTGCTGAGGCTGCCAGGGGTTTGCTCGCTGGGCAGGGCGGGAGGAGCAGCGTGCTAGAAAGACACCCTGGCCCCTGGTGCTGGCAGATGCTGGGACGTGTGTCGGTGATGCTCAGCCAGCCGGGGAGAGTGTTGCCTGACCGCCTTTTCCTCCCCGCTCATTGCTGCTCCGACTTTTACCAGAACGGCAACTGTCTAAAAAGTCCAAACTTGGAACAAAAATCCCTGTCTTGTAATTCAGTCGCGTGGACCTCGGAGCAAGGGGTCGTTGGGCAGCGAGGGCTGGCAGCGTCTTTTCTTACCCCGTTGCCTAAAGTCTCAAACAGCTGGGCACGTGCCGACAGCCCGAGTCGAGCTCCGCGGATACGCACCCTGAGTTCGTGCCGTGGCCTCGCCGGACTCGCCCTGGGCCTGCGGCTGCAGCGGCAGCTCCTCTTCCAGACCCTGGGGAAGGGAGGGCGGCTTTAGGCTCCGGTCGCAGGCTCCGTTCCTCAGGGCTCTGTCTCCCCTCAGGAGTTCGGCCGAGCTGTGTAAAACAGATGGAAATAAAATTTCTATGCGCCTCCTCTGCCAGCAGACCTTGCTCAGAGATCAGGTTATTCGTTTGCTCCGTTACTGAGGAGTTTTAACTGTTCCTCGGTCCTGCCAGGTGAGCCCCCCGATGCCTTGAGTCGCAGCTCGTCGGCCAGGGTTATCCCTGGGTAGATTTGGGGGTCTGTGTTGTGGCTGAGCCCTCCTTGGCGTGCTGCAGCAAAGCCACTCGGTTCAGTGCCAGAAACGGAGTCACCAAATAGCTGAAATTCCTCTACAGCTTTGTGTTTCGGATCTGGATCCCTCCTGTTCGCTTCCACGTCCCCCGCGTGCGGCTGGTTTGCCTCTCCTCCCCTCGCCTTCAGCCGGATCCGTTTGTCTCCTGAACAAAACCGTTGCCGTTACGTTGCTCCTCCCCAGCGCCGTATCCCAGAAATGCCCGTGTTTCAGCGAGATGAAGCGATCTCGTCTTATAGCCCACGCGCCGGTTTACAAAGAGCTTCGGGATGCCTCTGCGTGAAAGGCGCTGTGTAAATTTAAATGGCTTTTAGGATGAATAATAAATGAAAAGTCCTCTCTCAGCAGTGTGGCTGCAGGCGGGCAGAGCTGCATCTTGATCATAACCAGCAGGAGAACAAGCGAAGCCCTTTGTCTGCGGGGTATTAATTCAGAGAACAGGTCATAAACTTGACTTCTCCCTTTCCTCCAGTAGCGGATCGAACCAGGCAATGCAAGAGACTTTTAAAGTGAGCTAATTCGGTGTGAAATGGAAATTAAGCCGCCCTGATCGTGTCATAACGCGTGACGAGGGTCTAGAACGAGTAAGAAGAGAACAGCCCGCCTGTTACGCTCTGCGGCGTTTAATTCCCGCAGTAAAACAGAGGACGCCGCTCCTTTGAACGTCGCTTTTGCGGCGCAGAGCCTGGCCCCGGGCGTGTTGAGGGTGAGCAGCAGCAGCAGCACCTTGCTCCCACCTGGCACGCGGAGGCTTTATTGTCTGACAGTCCTTGTTTTGTTGCGTCCTAGGAAATTTTTTTTTTTTTTCTTATCGTAAATCTTCAGTGCCCGCCTCAGCCGTTACTTTAATCCACGGGTGATCTCAGTCGCAGAAGGAATAAAACCAAATGGGTTTTGCAGGTCAGGGTGGCCGAGGGGGCTCTCGGCTCCGAGCTGTGGCTCGGGATGGGGATGCCTTGCTGCGGGTTCCTGGGTGTTTTCGTGCACACACACACCCCCCCCTGCCCCGGCCCGGGTTTCTCCGCAGGCTGGCAGCCCGCGGCGGGGAGCCTCGCCAGGAGCTCCGCAGAGATCCGTTGGTGACCCCCAGCAGCTCTTGATTTGTGTCCTTGGACAGGCTCAGGGCTGGCACTTTGACTTGCCCGAGGAGGAGGTGGGTTTCCGCACCGCCAGCAGCGGGTAGAGCTGCCACAGAGCCAGGAGGTGGCTTTACTTGTGCGGATGGACCCCACAAAACAGCGTTGCACGTTTCATTATCGGCCATTTCGTGCTGCTCTCTTCTGCCGTGTCGGGTACGCTGAACCGGAGGAGGCAGCCAGAGACGCAAACCCTCCTCCTGGGGAGGGGCGGGGGGGAGGCCGTGCTTCGGGTTTTTGTGGCCAGGTCCGTTTGCCGCCCGTGACTGTCAGGACCCAGAGCACTCGGTGAGCCCGCGGATGCGGGGCCTGGGTGTCCAGCGTTCTCCCTCCTCAAATCCCAGCCCTGGGAGAGGGAGGCCAACCCTCCCAGTGCCCTGGGGTGGCTTAACGGAATAGAAGTTGTTGGGATCTGTACGTAGCAGGAAAGAGCTGACGTGCTGGTCTTCTCGGGGGTGGTGCGTCTGATTAGTTTGGGCTATAATTAAGCGTTTTTGCCAGACTCTTTTCTGGGAGCCGTGGTAACCACGTGAATTTGCTCGATTGCTTCTGTCGAGGTGGACTTCCCTGCCTCCGTGTCGGCAGCGGGGTCGCCAGGATTAGTGACGGAGCTGTGCGTGGTTTGTCTCTCCCCTTTTCTCCCCCCAGCTTTGGGACCATTTGGACCACACAATGTTCTTTCCTGACTTCAGACCCTTTCTGAGTAGCAGCTCACTGGATCAAGACAGCAGGGACAACGAGAGGGGCCACCAAGCCCACGCCGACCTCTGGGGACCAAGCCGACCCCCGCGATTGCCCATGACGCGGAGGTACAGATCCCGGGGCAGCTCACGCCCCGACAGGTCTCCTGCTATCGAAGGGTAAGTGCCCAAATGACCCCCTGGCAGTGTCTCGTCGGTGGAAAAAATGTGGGATCTTGGGGAGAAACCTGGTGAAACAGGGTCCCGGCACTTACGGTAGGTGACCCTCGGACCCAGAAAACGCAGGTTTTCACATCAGATGCTCTGCCCTTTGTCCCCCTCGGCACGAGTCGAAGCCGCGTGGTGGGAGAGGTGGGTTTTGCCTGTAACAGTGCCAACCCTCACCGCAGGGAAGCGAGTCAGCGCTTGGGAAACTCCGTCATGTCCTCTCCCAGCCTTCCCACGCTCCGATGAGTTAGCATCCCTCGTTCCTTCGTGCTCTGCCTCTGTCTCGGGGCTCGCCCTTCTGCAGAGGGATTTACCTAGGCGTGAGCCTTGCAAGGACGTGGCTGCGATCGATCGGAGCAGTATTTCGTGTTTCGCTGCCCATTCTTGCTAAACTGTTGACGCTGCCGTGTGTGTGTTTGCTCAACTTGTTCTTTTTTTTTTTTTTTCTTCTCTTTCGATTACTCCCTCTTTAGAATAATACAGCAGATCTTTGCAGGGTTTTTTGCAAACTCAGCGATTCCTGGCTCACAACACCCTTTTTCCTGGTGAGTAGCGAGCACGGTTTAGACCGTGGCTTTGATCACGGCTGTCCACACCAAGTAAACAGCAGTGGTCTGGTGCCCGGGAGCTCCGTCCCCGCAGTGTGGCTCCTCTGGGAGGATCGTGCAAACCTCGGGGCTGGTTTGGGGCGAGTGAAACGGCTTCCTTGACTCTCTGCTCCCATCTGCAGGAGTGGGATGCTGCACTCGAATCCTGGGGACTACGCGTGGGGACAGAGCGGCCTTGATGCCATCGTCACCCAGGTAAGACCCTCGTATGTGCCTGGGTGGAGAAAGTCCCAAGCTGGCTGGCCCGGGCTTTGATCTGCGCCTGTAAGTTTTTGTGCTCCTCTCTGGTCAGCCCCACTGCTAGAGACGAGCCCTGGGTTTCGGACGAGGACTGGGAACCGACCGTCGGTGTCTGGCTTGGTGGCTGCTTGTGCCCTGCATCTTCAGGGGGGTCTAGGAGCAGGGGTCGGACCTTATTCCTGTGGAAATACAGTATCTTAGCTCACCTCTCTGTCAACTCACGCGTGGTGCGAGGCTTGCAGGTGCCTTGCGGCGGGCTCAGCAGAGGCCAAAGATTAAAATCACCAGCGTCAGCCCCGGGTCTCTCACCAAATTCAGCAATTTGCAGCCGTGAGCCCTTTCCCCCCGTGGTTCGTGGAGGGATGAGCCGAGTCCGCTCCCGTTCCCTGGAAGCATTGTCTGGCTCCTTTGAGGCTCGGGGGTGTCCAGCCTCCGTCCACAAACAGTCTCTTCCAGGCTGTTGGCGTCACTGGGATGGGAAGAGCAGACGGATGCTGTACCGAGAGCTAATTTGGCTGCTGTTGTCGTGCTGACACCTCCCAAAAGCGCCTGGCAAAGCCATCTGCTGCCATTCATAAGTAGCCCCCGGCTTCCCAGGCTGCATCACACGCCCGTCTCGCCCGCCTTACTCACCGCTTCCTAAAATGAGTCTGCAGCCCACGTGGCCGCTCGGAGACGGCACCTTCCTCCCCCCACCCCGGGCCCAGCAGAGCGGAGCAAGCCCTGGCAGGCACGGTGCGGTGGGCTTTGGTGTCGCGGTTCAGATTCGGGCTGGATAGGCGGCTCCGCTCGGCTCTCCGCTGGGTCCGGAGCGGCAGCCCTGCCCACCCCGGGGTTCCGTGTCACCCCAGGCGTCTTAACGTGGCCTTCAAAGTTAAATGAGGCTCCTGCAAATGATTCTCGGCGCTCTCCCTGACCGTGCTTGAACCCATTTGAGCCGATCGCCGGGTGAATCTAGGTCTTAACAGTATAAAATTCCTAAGAGTCATGAAACTATAACGCTGGGAAAGAGGTGCTGCCCGCACCGCCGCTGCAGCTCGAGCTCAGCCTGCGTTCGACGTCAGAGACCCCACGCAGGAGACGCAGGCCCACAGGAGCGCAGGCTGTGGTACGGCTGCCCCTCGGTTTGGTGGCGGTAGTCGACTAAAGCGGCTTCTCTTTACGGCCCTGGGAGGTCTCCTCTTTCCTCCTAACACCCTGGTCAAGTCTTGGGAGAGGCGGAAGGCGCTCGGTCTCCCTTGTTTCTGCGGTACGAGGTTCTCCCTCTTCTCAAAACGCCTCTACCAACTCCCTTTCGGTTCAAAATCCTCCAGGAGTAGCTTAGCACCCTCTCCCGTGTCCGTGGCAATGTCTCCCCTTCCCACCCAAGCCCTTCAGTCGATGCAAGAGGAAAAAGTCTGGAGGGCAACGATGTTAGAAGTGGGATTGTCGAGATTGGAGGCGTGAAAGTAAGGTCTGAACGCCGAGAACGTTGCCGCAGAGGAGGGAACGGTCACCTGCGCGCTGAGTATCTGAGCTAGGATGAAACGGCCCGAGCTTGCTCCTAGGGCTGGGCAGCGGGAATGTTTCTGGCCTTGGCGCGGTCTGTCCGGGAAGCCGGCGATGTCTGTCGCCTTTAGGACCAGGCCAGAGGCCTCCCCCCGGGGACAGCCCGTGCCGGGCGGCTCCTGCCCGGCTGTCTGGTTTTGGGACCTAGCGCTCTCCGTGCTCCGTGTTTGTGTGACGATGCTCTGCACGGCAAAGCCGTGTCCCCGCTCCTCAGCGCGGCGTGTTTTCTTCTCCGCAGCTCTTGGGGCAGCTGGAAAACACAGGACCGCCTCCAGCCGACAAAGAGAAGATCTCATCTCTCCCGACGGTGACAGTAACTCAGGAACAAGTTGGTAGGTGAAATCAGTTGCCGATGTCCGACGCCACTTGCCTCCCGATGCTTTGACGGACGCGCCCTGAGCTCCCCCACTCCCTCTGCCAAGGATCAGCCTCTTTGCTGTGTCCTTGTGCTTCCCTGGCCGAGGCGGGAGGGAAGGAGGCAGCGCTGCTCCGGCCTCCTGAAGTCCTGCCTGGACTCGGGCTGGAAACGCTCATGTCTTCCAGCTCGGGAGATCCCGAGCTTTGCGCCTGCTGTCGTCTCTGGTGTTCGGTTCTCCCGGGACTCTCGGGTCTCCGCCGATTCAGGCCGTCGGCAAGGCCCTCCCTCCTTCTGCAGCGTTTGCCCAGGCCCCAAGCGCTGCCTTTTTGGCCTACCGACCCCCCCGATCGCTTTGCCTCCTTTTAAAACCTTCCGTTTGTGCTGCTGTTGACGGTCTCGTTAGAGCTGGGCTTGGCGTGTTGCTTTCTCCCCTCTCAGGCTGGCTCACAGCGGGGCTGGCGGATGAGGCTCCGAACGTATTCCTGCTGAACCGCTCTGGAAATGTCATGTAGACCTCGCAGGTTCTTGCGGGGCGGCTGGCAGCAGAGACCCCTGGGTTTCTCCTAACACTTCTGGCTTTGCAATTAGCTCATCCCGGGGATTTTTTTTCTCCTGGTGTTTGCAGAAGGCCGTCTCCGAAGCCTGCTCAAGGGCTCCTTTTCCCTCCGAGCTGCTCTGTTACTGGAAACTGAAACGCTCCGTTAAGACAAATTGTTTGACTAGAAAAGCCGTTTCCACAACAGATATTTTTGTCTGCTGCTTTTTATATACCCATGTCTCCTCTTGTCGGGGAAGCCAAGGAGCGTCTGAATTTCCATGTTGCAATGCCCGGACTCGCCTGTTTGAACTGACAGAGCTCGGGCCGTGCCCTGGCAGTCGAGAGAGGCTGGGAGCTCCGTCTCCCCGCTGCCTGTGTCTTGCGACGTCTGCGTTAGCTTTACGGGCTCGCTAGAGGGGAAGAGGGGGTCGGGTTTTCGCCGTCTCTCGTGGTCGACGGCGCGCAGACAGCGCAGGGCTCTTGCGGAGGAGGATGTGCAATGGAAGCATCCCCCCCTTGCGAAACCGCCCTCGTCCTGGGCGGGGAAGTTTTGGCAGGACTCGGCTCCGATACCCTTAGTCCGATTTATTGTCTCTGCTGCCAGTCGTCGGCAGAGAACGCGAGGGATTTCTCCGATACCTGGCCGGTGAACGCCGCCGTCCCCGGCAGGTTGTCTGCCAACCTACCCCGGCTTGTAAAGACCGGAGCCGGTATTGCCGGAGAGCTAAAGCCGCCCTCTGCTTCACCCTCCTCACTCTGCCTCTCTCTTCCAGATACGGGTTTGGAGTGTCCTGTCTGCAAAGAGGACTACACGGTAGCAGAGCAAGTTCGGCAGTTACCCTGCAATCACTTCTTCCACAGCAACTGCATCGTGCCGTGGTTAGAGCTGGTAAGAGCCGCTGCCCGCGGGCCACCGCGGCTCTTCGGGCTCCGGGAGCTGCCCCGTCTCCGAGCCCAGCCCTGCATGTCTGATGGGATGAAACCACCCGGGTAAAGCAGCCGTCCGAGCGGCGTTTCCCTGAAGCCCCCGCGTTTCTCTTGCAGCACGACACGTGTCCGGTGTGCAGGAAGAGCTTAAAGGGGGAAGATTCGACTCAGCAAACACAAAACCCCGAGGCCTCAGCGAGTAACAGCTTTAGCAGTGAAAGCCAACTACACGATCGATGGACTTTCTGACGCTCGAGGGCTTCCTTGGGGGCTCTGGCCGGAGTATCGTTGCTACAGATGTACATTGTATTATAATTCTAACGACGACAAAAAAAAAAAAAAAAGAAAAAGAGTAGCAGGAAATATAGGGCAGGGGAGGGAACCCACCCTGCGGTGTTACTGCAGTGAGCGCTGTCTTTTTCCTGAAACTTTAAACTAGCATCTCCGAGCGAGCCGCGTCTCCCTTGGAATCGCCTCCTTAGTCCTAAATTCAGTCTCTTTTGAGTGATTTGATTTTACACTTGTGAAACCTTCACTTCAAACGTGGCCCGTCTGAAGGGGGGGGGGGGGGTGATGAGCTGGCGCAGGGAGGTTTTGGGGGCAGGGGGGGGGACACGGGAACACCCTGCCTGGGTCCCGAGGTCTCTCGTGCAGCCGCCTCTGCCTCCAGCAAAGAGGTGGCGAAGGTGGGGAAGGCGTCCCCGGCGCCGCGCTCCGGGAGGGGATGGAAAGGAGATTTTTTTTTTTTTTTTGACTCCTCTCCTCTGCCCCCCTTTCCCTGCCCCTCGAACCGGCTGGGTGGCATCGAATCCGGAGGGGGTTGGTTGTTCCCCCACCACCTTTTCTCTTGAATTCAAGTGACGGTGTCTATAAAACGGTGTCCTAGGTTTTCTCGAGGGAGAGGCGGGGGTGAAGACGGAGGCGCCGAAGGGTCTCCGGAGCTCTTACCCAGGCGCTGGCGGAGAAGGAGTTTGCTCGGGGCGCGCAGGAGCCCCCACCCCGGTTCCGGGAACAGGAATGCACCGAGCGGGATTTTCTGTCTTGTCGTGGACCCTTCCCCCCCCCCCCTCGTTGTTTTCCCTTTGATTGGGGGGTTTTGTTTTTTCCGGCCCTTCTCCGCCTGCCCGTGTCCCCGGGTCTGTCCCAACCCGTCCCCTGCCCACAGCGAGTCGTTTAGGATCCTTAGCTGGCTTGTATCACGTGGACCACATTAGAGGCATCCTTTAGGAAGACAGACCTAACTCTGCGTAGCCATTCTAACGGCCGATTCCTCGGCGTCTAACACGCCACCTTAATTCTCCCCTAGTCCCGTAACTTCCAGAGAGCCTCTTTATTTTTTGCGGATTCTCTCCCGTTCGTTTTATTTCCACCCCTGTAACATTTCATCCACGTTTGACTTCTCGGTTTTTATCCTCCGAACAACGTCTGTGCTTAACGGCGCCCGCTAAACCACCACCCGGCAACGGTAAAACCCCCGGCTCGGCCCGGCGGCGGGCGGGAGGGAGAGGTAGGTCGCGTCTAAACATGTTGCCGCTTCATCGCTGTAAACGGTGTACTACGTACACTCGATTTAAACCAGTGTTTTCGTTTGCTATTAAGTCAAATAAAGGCCTTTATAAAGAAGACCGGTTGTGGAGAAAGATTGTCGGGGCTGGAAGAGGCGGCCGAGGAGCTCGGGGGGGGCTGTCGGAGGACTGACGGGGATGGAAATAACCTCGCGGGGGCGGCTGCAAAGGGCTTTTCTGGTGAGAAATAATTCTTATCCAGGTGCTGGAGGGCGGCGGTTGAGCCCTACCGTGGACCGGGGAGGGGCGACCGGCGGTGGGACGGTGTTTTGAGGCGGCGGCGGCGGCGGCGTCCCTTCTCGCGCCGCGGCTGCGGGTAAGTCTGACCCTCCGGGACTCGGCTCCCGGGGGAACCGGTACCCCCCGAAACCCACCTCCCCGCCGGGGACGCGGTGCCCCCGTCCCACCCCGGGCCCCTCGTCTTCTGCTTTCGAGGGCCAGGCTGGGAGCTCGGAGCCGATAAATGGCGCTCGGCCGCGTCGGCTGGTGCCAGCGGAAGGGAAGATGCTTTAACCGCAGCTGGGCCCCGCTTGAAGCGTTTTCTTTGCCGGGTTTCTCGTTGCTTTTCCCTGTTATTCAGCGTTTCAGGCTCCCCCCGCCCCCCCCCAAGTGCCCTGCGCAGGGGGTGAGTTTTGGGGGGCCCCACACACACCTTCTAGTGACGCCTGGGGGGGTAGCGCCAGGTTTCTGCTCCCGGTTCCCTCCCTCTCGCACGTGGTGCCGGCTCAGCCCCGAAAGGCCTAAAATCGGGGATTTTCTCCCCGTGGGGCAGGAAATTTCAGCCGGGAGTTTCAGCTGGAGCTTCCCGGGAGCTTCGCCGTGCCCCGAGGGGGCCCGGCTCTGCCGGGCCGGACCCTGCGAGGGCAGGCGGAGATGTAGGGGCTTGAAGGGACCTTGGGGGGGGGTGGGGGGGGTGTGTCATCTGGCAGACGTGCGCCCCTTGTTCCCCCCCGTTGTTTTATATTTCCTGGCCCTCGCTGGCGTCACCCTGGAGCGTTTCGGTGTTGGGTTTTTTCCCCCCCCGGCGGCGGGAAAGCATTTCTAGTCCTGGAGCATCCCCGAGCCCGGGCGGCGGCAGGGATGCAGGCAGAGCACGGCGGCGGGTACCACGCGCTCGAGCGTCTCCGCGGGGCTGAGCTTTATTGGGGGAGCTGCTTGTTTCAGCCCGGTGGATTCCCCGTTGCCCCACCTCCACAACCACCCCCAAGTCCTGCGGGTCAAACCTTTTTTTGGGGGGGGGGGGGGGCAGACACTCCTTCACCCCGACGCTGGCCCCCGACCTCACCTGGCTGCATCCCCGTGCCAGCACAATCCAGCCCCCAGGGAGGCATCGCCCTCCGCGAGGATGGAGCCGAGGCCGGGGGGGGGGGGTTGGGGGGGGGGGGGGGTGCAGAGTCCCGAGCCCCTGGATGTCCCCAAGGATGGGGAAGGGGACGCGGCCCTTCCCCGACGGTGCTGGGCTCGAGGGGCCACCGCCTGCCCTCACTGCTCCTCCTTCTCCTCCTCCTCCTCCTCGGGGAGCTTCTTGCGGGTGAAGAAGCCCAGCTGGGGCGAGAGGGAGAGGATAGAGGGGAGCGTGAGGGCGGCAGGCAGAGCCCCCCCCCCGTCCCCTCCTGTCCCCCCCCAGCCCCGCTCTCACCTTCCACAGGCAGAAGATGATCAGTGCCAGGAGGAGCAGCCCCCCAGGATGCTGCCCACCAGGATCCAGAGGGAGACGGGCACCCGCTTCGCCTGGATGATTTCGAGCACCGTCTGCGGAAAAAGAAGGTTCCCCGGGGAGCGGACGGGAACGGGGCTGTCCCCACAGCCCTGCGCCCCAGGTTTGGGGGGCAGTGGGGTTTTGGGGGGGGGAGGTGGGGGGTGTCCTACCTCCCTCCGATGTGCCCCCTCCTCCAGCACCAGCACGCTGCTCCCCGGGACCCCCAGCCAGACCGTGCTGACGACTTTCACGCTCCTGAATTTAGCCTGGGGATGGGGAAGGGGGGGGGGGGGGGGGGGGTGAGTTGTGTTTCCCACCCCGGCCGGACCATGGGGGGGGGGGGGGGGGGGGGGGGTGTCACGTTTCCCCTCCTCACCCCGCGGAAGAAGTCGTTGTGGACGGTGCGGAGGACGTGGATGGAGACCTCCCCGCCGCGGTCCAGCCGCCCCAGCCGGCAGCTCAGCTCCTGGCACCAGGCGTTGCCACAGTCCTACGGGGGGGAAAAAATGTGGGGTGATGTGGTGGGGAGCCCCCCCAGCTCCCCTCGCCCCCCCCCCCCCCAACCCTGGCTCGGGGGGGCGTTGCGGCGATGCTCACCAGCCTGTCCACGTGCAGGAGGTCTTCGGGGTGCACGGGGACCACCGTGGCCGTGCCCCGCTGCCGTGGCTCCTCGGGGGGGTTCTGCAGCACGCAGGTAGCCTGGGTGGGGGGAGAGGAGCCGGGGTCAGCACCGAGGGGGTGCAGGGACACCCACACACACCCCCACCCCCCCAGGACCCCTGGCTCGGGTGAGGGACTCACGTTGTCGGCCAGGACACGTGTGACGGAGAGGAAGGTGGCGCGGTGGTAGCCCAGGGCTGGCAGGGCCATGCGGAGGGTGAGGTTTCGGACCGGGTAGCACCCGAAATTCTGCACCTGGGGCGGGGGGGGGGGGGGAGAGCAGGGTGAGCCAGGATCCCCCAAACCCCCCCTCTGCACCACCACCCCCATCTCCTCACCTTCACCGTGGTCTTGAATTCAGGGCCGTGGCCGTGGGGGAAGGTGCCGAGCGGGTGAACCTCGTAGCGGTGCAGGTTGGCATCGCTGCCGGGACGAGAGCCGGGTCGGATCCTGGGTCTCCGCCACCTCCATCCCCAGCACCTTGAAGCCCCCCTCCCCGCCACCCCCCCCCCCGATCTTTGCCCCCGCTCCCCTCAGCCCCACCTGGAGAGGAAGAGGTCGGGCTCGTAGCGGATGGGGGCAGAAAGCCGGACCACGTTGTCCTCCGGCGTCGCCTCGGTGCTGTCGCTGGAGAGGGGAGACGTGGCCGTGGGGAGCTCGGGAGGACCCTGCGACCCCCACAGCCCCCACAGCCACCACCTCGGCCACCCCGTGGGGCGCAGCCCCCCCTCCTCCCCCCGCTCCTACCTGCTGGCCTCGAGGGTGACCTCGGCTCGGTCAAGGAGGACAGAGCAGCTGAACTCCAACTCCAGGGCGAAGGAGACCTGGGGGCGAGCAGGGCCGTGAGCGGGGTGCGACGGGTGCATGGGGTCAATGGGGGTCCCGGGGGGGGGGTCCCAGTCCCCTACCTTGGCCAGCGAGCGGAAAACGGGGTAGCTGATGCTGCAGAGCCGGCGGTGACCCACCAGCGCCGTGCACTCCAGCTTCACCGGGCTGGTGTCCTGTGGAGGGGGGGGGACGGGACGTCACCTGCGGCCGGATGGGGATGGGGACGGGAGCGCTGGGGGATGGAGCTGGGGGGGGGGGTGCGGTGCTTGGGCTGAGCACAGGGCTGAGGGACCACATGGACCCCCACCCAGGATGGGTTGGGGGACTCACGGGGGCCAGTGGACCCCCACATCCCACCTGGGACGGGTCGGGGGACTCATGGGGCCAGCGGACCCCTGACCTGAGCTGGGCTGGGAATGAGAACGGGCTGGAGGGTCTATATAAAACTGGAGAGTCTTTGTCCTGGGATGGACTAGAGGGTCTGTACAGGGCTGGAAGGACTGCGATGTCTTGGAGGGGCTGGGGGGGTCCACACAGGTCTGGGGGACCCTCCTGTGGCCCCGTACCTGGAGCGTGAGGCTGGAGAAGTGGAGGTTGCTGGAGAAGCGGAGGAGCAGGCTGGCGTTGTAGGCGTTCTCCTCCTTGTTCTCCAGGACCACGTCCACCACCACCTTCCTCCTGCCCTTGCGCAGGACGTGGGGGCTCTGCCTGCAGCGGCGAGGGCGGTTACAGCCCCGGGGGCTCCCGGGACACGGCTCAGCCCCGGGACGCCACAGGGACGCCCCATACCTGGAGCCCACCATGTCCGTGGTGGCCCTGAGCACCAGGTCCGTGACGCACTCGTCGTCCTCCCCGCAGTCCTTGAAGAAGGGGATCTGGAAGGAGCCGGGTGTGATCCCGGTGCCGGGAGCACCGGAGATGATCCTGGATCTGGCTGCGCCCCGCCCCCCCCCCCCCCCCAGCACCCACCAGTTTCCGGATGGTGGTGGGGGACGTCTCATCCAGCACTGGCCTGGTGGATTCGGCCATGGCCAACCTCACTGTGAAGCTGAGGGGTCGCAGATAGTCCGTGGTGTCCTGGGGAGGGCGGAGGGGTCCCCGTTAGCCCCCAGTGCTGCTGGGGGGGGGGGGGGGGGGGTTGTGGGGGGGGTGGAAAAGGCCACCCGTGTCCCGGGGGGGGTCCCACCGTGGCTCACCAGGACGTGGAAGGGGAAGCGGAGGCAGCTCTGCCTCCCCAGCGAGAGCTCGAGGCGGCGCTGCAGCAGCCGCCGGGCGCCGGAGTCGAAGGCAGCTCGGGCTCCGGGTGTCCGCTCCTCCAGGGACACGTTGTACCGGAGCTCTGTGCGGGGGGGGGGGGAGGGGGGGTCAGTGCTTGGGGCCACCCACGGGGCTGGGGACACCCCAGGGATGCTCCGGGGACACGCAGGGATGCTCCAGGGGTCCTCCGGGGATGCCTCAGGGATGTTCCAGGGACGCCCTGGGATGCTCCAGGGGTGGCATATGGGTGCTCCAGTGACACTCTGGGGACACCCCAGCGATGCTCCAGGGCTGCTTCAGGGATGGCATATGGCTGCTCCGGTGATATTCAGGGGACACCCCGGGGATGCTCCTGGGATACTCCAGGGACGCTCTGGGGAAGCCCAGGGGACACCCCGGGGATGCTCCAGGGATGTTCCGGGGAAGCCCTGGGGATGCTCCCAGGCCACGTCCCCCAGCACTCACCGATCTCCCTGTCCCGCTGGCCCCGGGCTCGGGTCCCGGCGCGGAAGCAGACCCTGGCCCGGAGGCAGACGGCGCCGGTGCCGCTGCGTTGGCAGTTCTTCTGGATGACGTTGATGGACGAGGGCTCCACCGTCAGTGACGTGTTGACCTGGACAATCTGGCGGGAGCTGGCAGCGAGGGGACAGTGTCACCAGGAAGCTCGTGGGGACGGTGACATCCATCCCTGCGCCGTCCCCAGGCTCTCCTCCTCTTATAACAAGGGGAAACTGGGGCACGGGGGAGTCCAGGAGACGCCCGAGAGCATCCCGCCAGGTATGGCTGAGCCGGGTGGCCCTGCAGAGCGCGGGGGCTGGTGGCACAGAGGGGGCCCCTCCGCGTGTCCCTGTCCCCAGGACTCACCGCAGCAGCACAGCCGCCCCCTGCGCCCCCACGGCCAAGTCCACCAGCCCGTCCCCGTCCAGGTCCAGCTGCCCGTCCACGCTGCGTCCAAAATAGCTGAGGGTTGGACCCAGCGCCGCCGCCTCGATGCGCTGGGGAGGCGAGAGCAGGGAGAGCAGTGGCTTCACTGCTGCCTCGTATACGGTTGCGCTCAACCTCATGGAGCCCCCCCAGATGGCAGCAAGACACCCCCCCCCCCCCAAACCCCCTGGTCCCATCTCACCTGCTTGTAGTGGGGCAGGAGCGTGCCCGGGGCGCCGTGGTAGACGTAGACGGCACCGCGGTGCCCATCCTCCAGCGGAGCCCCCACCACCACGTCGTTGAAGCCGTCGTGGTTGAGATCCGGCACGGCAGCCAGGGCGTAGCCGAACCGGGAGTCCTGTGGCTTCTTGTCGGCGTGCAGGGTGCCGGCGGGGGCCAGGAGCCGCTGGGGGGGCACAGGGTGGCCCTCGGTACCCCACGGTGCCGGGTTCAGCCCTGTGTGCTCCGTGCCTGAGCCCCGGGAGGTGGAGGGGGGAGAGCAGGGGGATCCCCTGGGCTGTGTCGTCCCCTCCCCCAGGCCCCGCTGCATCTCCCCAACCCTGCTGTCCCCCCCCACCCCAAACCCTGCTGTGTCCCCCCTCCCGCCCCTGCTGTGTCGCCCCCCATTCCACTGTACCCCCCTGCCCCTGCTGTGTCCCCCCCAGTCCCACTGTACCCCCCTCAACCCAGCCACATCCCCCCCAAGCCCACTCCATCCCCCAACCCCGCTGCGTCCCCTGACCCTCTGCATCCCCCCCCAGCCCCACTGCGCCTCCCGTCCGTCCCCCCCCAACCCCCTGCACCCCACCCCCCCCCCAACCCCTCACCTGCCCCACTCTGTAGAGATACACCCTCCCTGTCTCCCTGCTCTGGGCACCCAGGTACATGGGAGCTGCCACCAGCAACACGTCGGTGACGCCGTCGCCGTCCACGTCCAGGGCGCACACCTCGCTGCCGAAGTAGGAGCCGATCTGCCGGACACAGCGGGGCCGTGTGAGGCTGGGGGCTGCCGGCAGCCCCATGCCACCCCCCCCCACACCCCCCCAGCAGCCCCTACCTGCTCCCCCGTCAGCGCCTGGGCCACCGTCACCGTCCCCACGGCATCCATCTCGAAGAGAATCACCTTGCCCTTGTGCTGGAAGCGAGGGGCTCCGGCCACGTACAGGCGCTGCCCACCGGGCAGCCGCAGCGAGGAGACGGCGTAACCTGGGGTGGGAGAGCCCCGGCCTCAGCCGCGGGGAAAAGCCCTGGCGTTGGCGGTGCCGGTCCTCAGCCACCCTGCGTCCCTGGGGCACCCAGCGTCCCTGGGGCACGGAGGGTCCCTGGGGCACCCAGTGTCCCTGGGGCACCCAGCATCCCCGGTTCCCCCCCCCCCAGCCGTGCCCAGGACACCGAGCATGCCATTTGCTCCACATCCCTGGGGTGCTGAGCATCCCCAGTCGTCCCGTCCCCCACCCTGCACCTCCAGGGCACCGAGCATCCTTCAGGTGCTGAGCACCCCTGGTTTACGCTGCGTCCCCGGGGCACCGAGCGTCCCCGGGGCACCGAGCGTCCCTCAGTTGCCGATGATCCCCCCATTTGCCCCAAATCTCTGGGACACGGAGCATCCCTGGTTCACCCCACATCCCTCGGGACATCCTCCCCCCGCCCCCCCCCCCCCCCCCCCCCCCCCCCCCAGTACCCAAATAAGCCGCATGATTTTTCAGCTCCAGCGGGAACTCCTTCTCGAAGGCTTTGCGGGGCGGGACGATGCGGCCGCGCCGGCTCTGCTCCAGCACGGCCCCGTCCCAGTCGTAGGCCCCCACCGTGCCAAAGAGGATCCCGTCCTGGGAGGGGGGGGAGTGAAGGTTTGGGGGGGGACGGGACACGATGCCGTGGCTGGATGGGAGCTTGGGGCGAAGCATGTGTCACACGCCTCGAGGACACCGCGTGCCTGGCGATGCCTCACTGTCCCCAACCCCCCCCCCAAAAATGTCGCCTGGGACACTCAGCCTGACGGGGACGCACAACCCCGGGACGGGCTGAGGATTATTTTCCACTTCTGCAAAGCCCCCGGGGCAGGCGGCCGCTGTCCCCCCCCCCCACCACCACCCCGGCTCCAGCCCTTCCCTGGGCCCGATCCTGCCCGTCCCAGCAGCCTCACCTCCAGAAGGTGGATGGAGAAGCCGATCTGGGACATCTCCAGCTCGAAGGAGCTCTCGTTGTTCCCGTGGGTGCCTGGGGAGGGGGAAGGAGACGGTGTTCCTCCAGATGTGGTTCCAGCTGGGTTTTTTTTTGCAGCCCCCCCCCTCCCCCCCCTCCACCCCGCACCCCCCTGCTGGGGTCCTGGCCCGGATCCGGCCCCACGTCACCTTCCAGGCTGAAGATGCGGTCGCCCAAGGCGTCCACGATGTCGTTGAGGGCGGCCTCGTCGGTGACGTTGAAGAAGTATTTCTCGTCCGGGTCGCTGGCGATGTACTTGATCTCACGGATGAAATCCTCGGGGTCCTGCTGCCGGCGGAGGTAGTGCCCCAGCACCTGGGGAGAGGGGACCCAGCGTCGGCCGGGGGCCGGATCCTTCCCCCAACGCAGCAGGGATGGGGGTCCCCCACCCCGGCATGGCACGGAGGGGGAGCGGGGAAACTGAGGCACGGCGCCTGATCCCGACTGGCGGGCAGGGAGGTGGCCAGGGCGCTCACCGCGATGGCGTAGCGGGTGACGTTGCGCCTCTCGCACTCCGCCAGCGCCTCGGGCAGCTCCTCGCCGTCGTGGGACTCCCCGTCCGTCACCACGATCATCAGCCGGGTGGCATCTGCCCGCCCGCCCCGCTCGGGGCTGAAGGCTTCGGTGCTGCCGGGAAGGACGGGTGGCATGAGGACCGATCCCAATCCCAACCCCAATTCTGGTCCTAATCCCAACCCTGATCCCAACCCCAACCCCGACCCTGATCCCGGTCCTGATCCCGACCCCGACCCCGATCCCAACCCCGACCCCGATCCTGATCCCAATCCCGACCCCGATCCCGACCCCAATTCTGGTCCTAATCCCAACCCTGATCCCGACCCCAACCCCGACCCTGATCCCGGTCCTGATCCCAACCCCGACCCCAACCCCGACCCTGATCCCGCCCCTGATCCCGCTCCCGACCCCAGTCCCGATCCCAATCCCAACCCTGATCCCAATCCCAATCCCAATCCTGACCCCGATCCTGATCCCGACCCTGATCCTGATTCTGTTCCCAATCCAAACCCCAATCCCAACCCCGATCCCGGTCCTGATCCCAATCCCAATCCTGACCCCAATCCCGACCCCGATCCTGATCCCAATCCCAATCCTGACCCCGATCCCGACCCCGATCCCAATTCTGGTCCTAATCCCAACCCCGATCCCGACCCCAGTCCTGATCCCAACCCCAACCCTGATCCCGGTCCCGACCCCGACCCCGATCCCGGCCCCGACGCCCACCAAGCCCGGCGGATGGCGAAGGCCGTGCGCGTCTCCCGCCCCTCCTGCCGGCTGATGTTCTTGGCCGCCTCCACCACCTCCTCCGCCGTCCGGTACCGCCCCAGCGCCCACTCGTGCACCGCCCGCTCCCCGTACTGCAGCACCCCCACCTGCCGCCGGGACGGGGTGCTCAGCCCGCGAGGTCAGCCCCCCCACCCCCCACCCCCCCCCCGCCCCGATGCGCAGTGTGTCCCCCAGCCCCAGCCGGCAACGTGCGCCCTCGACCCCCCCCCCCAAAAGCGTCCCCAGCTGGCATCGCCCCAGGGGTGGCATCGCCCCGGGGATGATGGCATCGCCCTGGGGACAACGGCATCACCCCAGGGGTGACGGCATCGCCCCAGGGACAACAGCATGGTCCTGGGGACAACGGCATCGCCCCAAGGATGATGGCATCACCCCGGGGATGATTGCATTGCCCTGGGGACAATGGCATCACCCCAGGAATATCGGCATCACCCCACGGGTGGCATCACCCCAAAAGTGGCATCGCCCTGGGGACGACAGCATCGCCCTGGGGACAACGGCATCACCCCAGGGGTGACGGCATCGCCCCAGGGGTGGCATCGCCACAGGGACAGCAGCATGGTCCTGGGGACAACGGCATCACCCCAGGGGTGACGGCATCGCCCCAGGGGTGGCGGCATCGCCCCAGGGGTGGCGTTACCCCAAGGGTGGCATCGCCACAGGGGTGCCAGCATCGCCCCGGGGACAATGGCATTGCCCCAAGGATGATGGCATCACCCCAGGGATGACGGCATCGTCCTGGGTATGATGGCGTCATCTGGGGGAACCTCATCACCCCGGGGACAGTGACGTCGTCCTGGACATGGCCCTGGGGACACCGGCAGGGCCCTGGGGACACCGGCAGGGCCCTGGGGACACCACCTCACCTGGATCTGTCCGGGCCCGATGAAGAACTTGCTGAGGATGTTGCTGAGGAAGTTCTGCACCTCGTACCAGGGGTAGATGCTGTTGGAGCCGTCCAGGACGATGACGATGTCCATGTAGGTGGAGCAGCCTGCCAAGGGGGACGGCAGCTGGCACCGGCACGGCGCGGCACGTCCCGGCGTGGGCTCCGCGCACCGCGGCCCGTCCCGTGTCCGTCGTGTCCCGTCCCCCCCGACTCACGCTGTGCCGTGGGCGCGATGGTCCCCACCGGCCGGAGGTCACTGTCCAGCCGGGCGCAGATGCCGGTGCTGAAGACGGAGGTGCCGCACGCCTGGGACCAAAGCGGGGCGCAAGCCTGGGGGGGGGGGGGGACGGGGACGGGGACGACACAGAGCGTGGGCTGGCACCTGAGCCCCGCGCCCGGCCGTGCCTCAGTTTCCCTCTGGGGGAGGCTCCTCTCACCACAAAGCCGCCGTCCTTGGAGTCCAGGAGGGTCATCCCGAAGTGCACGTTGCGGCCGGGGAGGGGGTAGAGCCAGGGGGCTGCGGATCCTCGGTGCCGGGGAAAGAAAGATGCCGGGGGCAGGGGGGGAGGGTCAACGCCGAGGTGACCCCCCCCCACCAAACCCCGCCGTGACTGTGCCGGGACGGCTGCCGGCCTGGAAAGGGCAAAACCAGGCACGGACGCGGCCACCCGTCCCCGTGGGGCATGGCGGTACCGAGGTTGGCTTTGACGCACGTGGCGTTGGGGGGTCCCACGCGGCACTTGTAGACGTCACCTTGGCGGTCACCGTCCCAAGGGGCCCCCACCAGCAGCCTGCGGGGGACGTGGCAGCGTGAGGGGGGGGGTCACCGGCACCACCCGGCCGCGGCATTTCAGGGAGCAGGGCCAAACCCTGCCCGCCCCCGCCGCCGGCACCGGGCCACGGCGTTTCCGCCACCAGCCCTGGGCTGCCGGCGGTTTCCGTCCGTCTGGCTGGCTGGCTGTCCTCTCTTTGATCGGCATCCCAACCGCCGGCACCGGCACCGGGGCCCCCCCCCGGCTTTTACCCGTGGGACCCTGATTTTCATGCCCCCCCACCCCGCCACCCCCAAGCCGTGCCGGGGCAAAGCCCAAATCCACCGCAAGTCTTTAAACCCCATTTCTGCCCCCAGAAAACACCGAGGGGGCTTCGCCATCCAGCTCCCTGCCTCAGTTTCCCCCTCCCTGCCTCAGTTTCCCCCTCCCTGCCTCAGTTTCCCCTCCCTGCCTCGATTTCCCCCTCCCTGCCTCAGTTTCCCCCTCCCTGCCTCGATTTCCCCCTCCCTGCCTCAGTTTCCCCCTCCCTGCCTCAGTTTCCCCTCCCCAGGGCATCGCAAGCCGTGCATTCCCCCCCCCCCCCCCCATGGGATGTCCTGGGGCGGGGGGGGGGGGGGGGGGGGGGGGGGGGTAGGGGTGGGTGTCAAAGCCCCGTGGGTGTCCCTGTGTCCCCCCCCCCGCCGTGGGTGCCACTCACCACTTCTCCCCGCCGCCCACCCGCTGCAGCACCTTGTAGCCGAACTGGGCCTCGGCCGGCCCACGGAAGAGCCGCGGGCGCCTCACGTCGACGTTGAACCCCACGCACAGACCTGGGGGGGGGGGGGGCACACCACAGCGAGCCCTGAGGGTGGGGGCACCCACGGACCCCCCCCCACCCCCCCACCCCCCCCCACCCTACACCCATCTATAGGGACGAGGCCGCTTCGGCACAACCGCTAAACCCACCGCGGCGCCCACGCCAAGACCCCCCCCTCCCGTAACCCCATTTTTTTGGGTGCTGCTGGGGGCACCCATCTCCAACCAGCAGGGAATTAAAACGAGGGGGACACCCCCCCCCACCCCCCCACCCCCCCGGGGATGGGTGCGACCTGCGGTGGCCATGCCGCGGCCGGCTGCAGCCCTGTAATTAGGCAGGGCGATGGCCCCCGCCTCCCGGTCCCCACCCCCACCCCACCCCACCCCCCCCCGGTGGGTTTTGGGTGGGAGGATGAAGAGGCTGGGTGGGGAGTTGCGGCACGGCCCTGGCACCCATGGGTGCTTGGGGCGCCCATCGCCCCGTCGGGGCGGAGACCTGCGGGGAAAGGGGGGGGGGGGGGGAGTGTGTGTGGTGTCACTGGGGGGGGCTCGCTGTGGTGGTGGTCCCCATTCTGGGGGGGGGGAGAGGTCCTGAGTGCTGGGTGCTGAGCACCCCGTGTGTGGCTCCAAGCACCCCACAGACAGCACCCAGCACCCCACAGACAGCACCCAGCACCCCAAAGGCAGCACCCAGCAACCCAAATACAGGACCCAGCACCCCACGTACAACACCCAGCACCCCGCAGGCAGCACCCAGCACCCCAAATACAGGACCCAGCACCCCACATACAGCACCCAGCACCCCACGTACAGCACCCAGCACCCCAAAGGCAGCGCCCAGCACCCCAGGAGGCCCCGGGGTGGACAGGACAACAGGGCGGGGGGGGGGGGGGGGGTGTGTGTGTTCCATTTCGGGAGGCCCGGGGTGGTTGTCTTTGCCTCCAAACTTCAGAAGACCGGCAAGGTGCCGCCCCCCCCCCCCCCTCCCCCCCCATCTCCTCTCCTTCCCCACCAGCTCTGGATGGGGAAACTGAGGCACGGGAAGGCTGAGGGCCACCACCGAGGCCGGCACTGGCTGCGTGCCTCAGTTTCCCCAGCTGGCAGGGCACAGCGAGGGAGCGCGGACGTGCCCAGATGGGACGGAGATGGGCTGGGGACCCAGCCGCCGACCCCCTCCTCGGGGAAAAAAAAACCCCAACCCCTTTTTTGTCTTTTTTTCCCCCAAAAATGTAGAGATTTTCCGTTAAAGTTTGTTGTTGTTGTTGTTTGGTTCCTCTTAGCGGGGTTTGGCTTCCTTCCACGCCGACCCCGGCCCCTTCCCGGCCCCGGCCCCAAACCCGGGGGAGGTTTTGGGGTCCCCTGTACCCCCCCCCCCCCACGTCAGGAAAAAGCCAAAACCATTGAGGAGCGGGGGGGTAAGGGCCAAAACCAGGCACTTTTCCCCCAAACCTCCCCCCCGGCCGGCTCGGCGGGGGCCATCCACGCACCGCTGAGCTCTGGGTTAACCGATACCCAGCTCGGCAACCCCCCCCCCCCACCCCCCCGACACCGCAGCATCCCCAAACGCCTCCGATTCCCCCCCCAAAAAAAAAACCACCCTCTTTCCCCAAATCGGATTTGGGGGGTGACGGTACCTGGGAGCAGGAGCAGCGCTGGGAGAAGCCGCCGGCACCCACCACCCTCCATCGCCCCACCGTCGCCGGAGCTGCCGGCATCGGCCCTGAGCGGCTCAAAGGTTACTCTGTCTCCGTACGGGATATATTTTCTTTTTTTTTTTTTTTCCCCCTCTTTTTTTTTTTTTTTTAATATTTTTTTTCCCCTCCTCCTTCATCTTCAATTGGCTGCTAAAAATAAACAGCCGGAGTGTGGTTGGTTTGGTGGTTTGGGTTGGTTTTTTTTTTTGGGGGGGGGGGGGAGACGGGGACGGGACGGGAGGACGGAGTTGGGATAAAAAGGCAAAGTGGAGAAAAACACGGAAAAAAAAAAAAAAGAGGCGAGGGAAGGAGGGGGCCGGGGGGGCTGGGGGGGCACCGGGATGCTCGGGGTGCCGCTAAGGAGGATTTTTTTTTTCCCCCTTTTCCCGGCAAAGCGGGTCCCTGCACGGGGTGGGAAGCGTGTCCCGCGGTGGGTGTCCGTCCCCGCCGTGTCCCCCCCCCCGCCCCGGGAAGGATTGAACCCTGTGGACGTGGCTGGGACAGGCGGCTCTTCTCCCCCGGGGGACCTCGATTTAAGGCTGGGGGCGTGGGGATGGGGGGTTTTGGGGTTCCCCGGCTCGTCCCCGCTGCCCTCCTCGGCTCTCGGTGGATTTAGGGAGGATTTAGGGTCGCCACGGCCTCCGGGTGACACTGCCACCTCCTGGACACTGTCCCCATCTCCTGTCCCTTGGAGGAGGTTGAGAAGACGGGGTGACCTCGGGGAGGACCCGTCCCCGTCCCCGTCCCACCCCAACACCTGCCCCTCGAGCCGCCCCCGGCAGGGGAAACCGAGCCCAGCAGACGGTGGCACCCCAAGACCACCCTCCAGCTACTGAAGGACACGGGGCGACAGAGGCCACCGCTACGTGGCGGCATCCACGGCCGTCTCCTCCTCGCCGGCGGCAGGACCGAGCCCCCCGGGCTTGCCCAAGAGGCTACGAAGCTGAAGCCAGAAGAAGGGTCGTCTCCCGGGCTCGCTGGGCCACTCCAGGTAGGTCTTGGTGCCCAACATCTTCCGGAGCCGGGCGAAACGCCGGGGCAAACCCCGAGCATCGATGGGTTCCTTCACCACCAAGATGACGTCCTCGCTGCCCAGCCCCACGGCGCGCTGGTGGGCGAAGTAGAGCTCGTAGTTGCACCACTCGCTGTCGACGAAGCTGCGGGAGAGGACGAAGATGACCTTGGCGCTCCTCTCGATGTTCTCCACGATGTTATCGATGATCCAACGGCCCGGCGTGAAGTCCCGCTCGTGGATGCAGAGCCGGTAAGGTGGCGTGGTGCTCTCCAGCCGGTGCAGAAGCTCCCGGCGGACCCAGCCGGCGTCGGCGCGGCTGTAGGAGATGAAGGCGTGGTAGGAGCATTGCCGCGCGGCACTTGTCTGCCGCCTGCCGTACTTGGCGCGCACCAACCGGTACGTGGCTCGCAGGTACCAACCGGCATCCAGCTTCCAGCAGAGCACGGAGCACGCCACCACCGCCACCGCCGTGCTGGCCACCGCCACGGCCACCAGCGCCAGCACGTTGCATTCCAAGGGACGCGGGGCGTAGGCGGCCACGGCCGTATCCAGCAGCGGCTCGGGGTGGTAGCAGGTCCAGTTGTGGGGCCAGTCGGCCAAGGCGGGTCGTCCCCGGCGCCGCGTCTCCTCCAAGAAGAGGTAGAGGTCACAGGTGCAGTGGTAGGGGTTGTTGCCGGCCGCCAGGCTAACGAGCCGCGGCATGTTGATGAAGGAGCCGCGGTTGATGACGCCGAAGGAGTTGCCGTCGATGGCCAGCACCTCCAAACGGGGGCATCTCCACTCAGAGGGGATGAACTTGATCTTGTTGCCGCTCAGCCGCAGCTCCCGCAGCCGGGGGCTTCGGGTGAAGTAGTCCATGTCCAAACGATCGAGCTGGGAGTAGGAGAGGTCCAGGTACTCGAGGGTGGTGGGCAGGCACCCGAAGGTGCCCACCGTCACCCGGTTGTGGTGCAGGGCCAGCCAACGCAAGGTGGGAGTCCATTGACACGTCTCCTGCAGGCTGCCCAAGCCATTGTGGCTGGCGTCAAGGCGGGCGAGCCGGGGCCACGTCCGCGTCAAGGCGGCCACCATGGCCAGGCTCAGGAGCTGGTTGGTGGCCAAGACGAAGCTCTCCAGCTTGGGCATGACGCCCTGGTAGTGGCAACGTTGGTTGTAGATATAACCATCTTCCAGACGGTTGCCGGAGATGTCCAAGGCCTCCACGTTGCGCATCTCGCCCCAAGCGTCGCAGGGGACGTAGTTGAAGTTGACGTTGATGATGGAGAGGGCGGCCACGCCGCTCAACCAGGTGAAGGTCCAGTCGAAACGCAGGACGTCGGGGTTGCTGATGTCCTGCAGCAAGAGGCGGTTGAGCCGTGGGGCGGCCACCCCCACGCCGGAGCTGTTCCACCACGGCGAGCGGGCGAAGTCGATGGCCACCAGCGCCAAGTCACGGACGTGGGAGCGTTGGACGTTGAGCAGGGCCAAGCGGAGGAGGTTCTCGTTGAACTTGCCCCGGTAGAAGACCAACTTGGTGATCTGCAACTCGGCCAAGCCGGCGAAGGGATCGGCGTCGCCGGTGTAGTAGGTGAACTCGAAGAGATTGCGGAAACGCAGGTAGTCGAGGGGTTTGCCCCGCAGGTCCCGCAGCATTACCGGCAGGGCCGCCACGCTCTCATCCAAGGCCATGTCGCACCACAGCTCCGTGGTGTTGAGCCACGAGAAAGCCCTGGCTTCGTACCGCCGCAGGCTGGAGGCCGACTTGATGGCAAACTTCTGCAGCGCCGTGTCCTTCAAGACGGCAAAGTCTCTCCGGGAGATGTCCTGCAGCAGCGGCCCCCCCCAGCGACAGCTCCCGCAGCTGCCGCAGCTTGCCGAAGACACCGTCCAACGCCGCGCTGCGGTAGAGGTTGTTGGACATGTCCAGCCAACGGAGGTTGACCAACGGTCGCAACGCTGGCGCCGGGATGCGGCGGAGGGAGTTGTTGAAGAGCCGGAGATGCTCCAAGAGGTTGGAGAGGAAGGCGTCGGGTGCGATGCGGGAGATGTTGTTGTAGCCCAAATCCAAACGCCGTAGCTGGGTCATGCCGGCGAAGTCGGCCACCGTGATCTCCTGTAGCTTGTTGTAGGAGAGGGTCGAGGCCGTGCAGGCCGCCGGGGAGGCCGCGGGGCACCCGCAGCAGGTCCTGCCCCTTGCACAGCCCCGTCCCGTTGTCGGCGTCGATGCGGCACGGCGGCCATGCCATGTCCCCCGCCAGCGCCAGCAGCACCAGGCACCAAACCCCCCGGGCGCCGGCGGTCAGGGGGGGCCGCATGGCCTCCAGCGTGGCAGGGGGGTGGCCGGGAAGGTGCCACCGGCGGCGGGAGCGGGGACGGAGCTGGAAGGGGCATCCGGGCATCCCCGCAGAGCCGTCCTGCGTCGGGAGAGGAGCGGGGTCAGCGGTGCCGCGTGGGGAGGACCCCGACCCCCCGGGTAGTGCCGGGATCAACCCCCGGGGCGGGGGGGGGGACACCGGGGCAGGGTGGGAGTGGCACCTGGATCCGGCAGGATGGGGACGGGTAAATCCTCCCTTGAGGCTCAGGGACTGGATCCAGGCGGGGGGGGCGGGATTGGGGGACTGGGTCCAGGGGGGGGATCGAGGACTGGATCTGGGGGGGGATTGGATCCCAGGGGGATCAGGGACTGGATCCCGGGGGGGGATAGGAGACTGGATCCTGGGGGGATTGGGGATTGGATCCTGGGGGGATTGGGGATTGGATACCCCGGGGCAGGGGATTGAATCCTGGGGATCAGGGACTGGATCCCAAGGGGGATAGGAGACTGGATCCCAGGGGACTGGATCCCAGGGGGGTTGGGGATTGAATCCCAAGGATCAGATCCTGGGGATCAGGGACTGGATTCTGGGGGGCTTGGGGACTGGATCGGGGGGGGGGGGACACACGACGACACAGACTGGAGTCCAAGGATCAGGAAATGGATCCTAGGAGTATTGGGAACTGGATCCCCAGGGGATTGGAGGGGGGGGGGGGGGGGCAGGGACCAATCCCAGGGTTCTCCAACACCAGACCCAGGGCGCCGGCGGGGGGGCAGGCCGGGGGCGGGGGGGGGGCGGGGGGGGGGCAGGCTCCAGGACCAAATCCCCGGGGACTCGCAGGACCAGATCCCGTGGGATCTGGGACACGAGATCCCGCAGGCGGAGGGCCCAACCCTGGCAAACACCCCACCCAACCCCTTCTCATCCTCCGAGCCCGGGCTGCCCGGAGCGGGGCTGGGGGGGGGGGTTGCGGGGGGGGGGGGCTCCCCCAGGCTGAGCCCCCGGGTTTGCTTCTCCGCTGATTTTCAGGGTGGATTTTCTTTTCCCAATTTACCAAAAAAAAAAAAATTAAAAAAATTCGCTTTTTCGCACAGAAGCAAACTTGTGCTCCTCGGCCGCGGGGCGGTTGCGGCCAAGAGTTTTGGTATTTTTATTGCAGGGGGGGTGAGGGGGGGACGGGACACACATGGACACACACGACCCACAGGAAACCGGAGGAGAGAAACAGACGGGCGTCTGTCCTGCCCCAACGCCGACGGCGAGCGTGGCACAGCCGGGCCAGGTACGGCCCGGATCATCCAGGGCCAGACCCCAGCCCGGGGCTGGGGGGGACGGGACGTGGGGACACGGAGGAGCTGCCCTGCTTCGCCCTAAAAATGTGTCGCCATCGTCGTTCCCCCCCCGCCATGTCCCACGCTCCTCCCCGCGCTCGCAGGGAAAGGAGGAAAAACACCTGGAAGCGGCCCAAAACGGTGGCGGTCGGGTGAGGGAGCGGGTGGCGGGGGACCCGCAGGGGCTGGCGCGGTCCCCCGACGTGTCGTCCCCCCCCCCCCCCGCCACCCCGTCCCCGCGGGAAAGACCCACGCCCCGTGGCGCTGCTGCACCCCGCGGGAGGAAACTGAGGCACAGATGACCCTCGTCCCGCGCCGCCAAAACCCTCCCAGCGCCAAACCCTTCCTCATTCCTGACGCCGGCCCAGCCCAAACGCCGCGGGAGCACCCGCTCACCCCCAAACCCCCACCCCCAAAATTCTCCCCCGGCCGGCCCCTGCTCACCCCACACGGCGCCTGGGGTGCGGGGAGTTCGGCAGGTCTCAGCCGGGGTGGGAACGGCGGCGGCCGCATCCAGGAACCGCCGGGGAAGCGAGGCGGCGGCGGCGGCGATGCCAAGCTGGCCGGGGTGGCAGGCGGTGCGGCGGGATGGGAGGAGGAGGACGGTTTTCCGTCCCCGGCTGGGGGAGCCTCCTCCTGCTCCCCCCCCCCGCCCCCGGCTGCACTTTGCCCCCCCCCGGGGAGGTTTGCAGGGCACGGGCCGTGCCAAGGGCCCGGCTCGCGGCAGGGGGCTCGGGTCCCCCAGAGCCCCCCTCCTCCCCCCCCCGCACCCCAAAACGATGTGACCTCACGTGTCGGGGTCCGGCGCTCCCAGCTCTGGCACCCCCAGCCCAGCCCAACGCCCCCCGGCCAGCCTGCTGCCCCCAATCCAGCTCAGTGCCCCCCAATCAGCCCAGCACCCCCAGCCCAGCACCCCTAGTCCAGTCCAGCACCACCCAGCCCAGCTCAGTGCCCCCGAATCAGCCCAGTACCCCCAAATTCAGCTCAGCCCAGCGCCCCCAGCCCAGCTTGGTGCCCCCCAATCCAGCCCAGCACCCCCAATTCAGCTCAATACCCCCAGCCCAGCACCCCCAGGTCCAGCCCAGTGCCACCAGCCCAGTGCCACCAGCCCAGCACCCCCAGCCCAGCTCAGACCCCCCAGTTCCAGCTCAGCACCCCCATCCCAGCACCCCCCGGTCCAGTTCGGTGCCCCTGATCCAGCATCCCCAGCACATCCCCCCCCCCAGCACCCCCAGCCCAGCCCGGTACCCCCAATCCAGCCCTCCCAGCACCCCCGGTCCAACCCCACCACCCCCCCCGCCCCGTTTTGGCGATGCCCTGGCTCCATCCCTCGGCACCCAGGGGGTCTTGGGGCAGCAGAGGAGTTTTGGGGGGGGGGGAATCCCCTCCAGCGGCTCCAGCCCCCTCCGCTGGAAAGCCGAGCACCCAGGGAGGAGGCCAGGCGCCGGCCAAAACCGGGGAGACGTCCAAGAAGACCAACCTTGAGCCCCCTCCTTAATGACCGGCTGACGAAGGCCCTCCTCCAATTAACGGCGAGTTTTCCCCCTCCGAGGGTTTTGTGGAAGCACAAATAGAAAATCGGTAGAAAAAACAGGTGGAAAACGGCTCCGAACCGGGTGTTTCCAGGCTCCGCCGCCATGCGCCGGGGATCCCGCCGAGCCCACCGCGGTGGCACCCATCACCCCCCCCCAGCACCTCCTGCCCGGCGGGACCAGTCCCAGCTAATTAACGGCGATTAAACTTCCCAGGAGGGTTCCTGGGTCTGGTTTCGGAGTTTCCTCTCGCCCGGGAAAGGCCCGTCGCGGGGGCCGGAGAAATAAATCCCAATTAGTTGTAATGAATAATGGGAATTAGCGGGAAGGGGCAGCTCCAACCCAGCCCCTGCTCCCCCAAGGCCCGATCTGTGCCCCCCTTACAGCCCACGGCCTAATAAACAGGGGGATAAACGGGTTTTTTCTTATTAAAGATGATCCCGCTGAGTAATCGGGGTATTTTGGTCTAAAAGCGTAGATTTAAGAGGGGCGTTGGGGGGCTCCCGCACCCTTTAATCGCCGCGGAGATGCTTCCAAAAGGAAAAGGAGACACGGGGGACGGGGGCGAAATGGGTGTACGGGGACGGACACCCCCCCCCCCCCCCACGGGCAGGTTCCCCCGGGCGGCCGAGGGACCAACGCGGAGGCGGGGAGAGCTCCGTGCTCCGGCAAAACCCTCCGCAGAGCCGGAGAAATGCCGGGAGGGGATTTGGTCGGCGGCGGACGCCGGCGAGAGGGTCGGAGGAGGCGACTGGGGTGGGAAAGCCGAAGGGGGAGAAGGGTCCCCAGCCGGGTCCGGGGGGAACGTCGGGCGTAGGGATGCCGCCTAACCCCACGAAAACCAGCTCCGAGGAGGCTGGGGGGAGCCGGCGGTGGGTTCCCACTCCTGCAAAAAAAAATTCCTAAACCCCTTCACTTTCATTTTTGGGACAAAAATTAAGGACGAAAATTAAGGAGGAAAATTAAATAAATATGAATATTTACATTTCTATATAACCAAAGCCAGGCCTGCCGTCCACACGTTTCTATTTTTGTAGTCGTTTGTAACACAGAAACTCCCCTGCACCCCAGACCTCCGTGCCCCGGCGCGGGGCGGAACGGCGAGGACCCCCCGGATCCCCGGCGGCTGGGTGCCCCACGTCGCCGCTACCCCCCTCCCAAGCCCCCCCCAGCCCCCCCCTCCCCCCCCGGTACCGGCTAAGGAAGGCCCTCGCCCGCCCTCGCCGTGAGGGATTTTCAATTTACGCTTCGTTAGGAGCCGGGAAGGGGGAGCTCGGGGGGGGGGGGGGGGGGGACACCCCCCCGCCCCCCTTCCCCGGTGCGATGCGCGGGGTGCAACGAAGTTTGTTGGGTCTCAGCCGGGGGGGGGGCGGGGGGGCGTGTTGGCCGCCGCCGGGCTCTGCCCGTCCCCCGGCCGTCGAGAAGGCGCTGCGCTTGGATGGACGGGGCCGTCCCGGTCTCGCGGCATCTGCGACCCGCTGGGCTCGGCGGCGGCAACCGGCACCCGTCGTCTCGGCGGGCGCCAGGCGGGACCTGCGGCACCGGCGGGCAGCGCTCGGTGAGGAGGGCCGGCTCCCGGCACCGGCTCTCCTGGAGGTCTCAGCCGCCAAAACCCGCCACCGGGGCCCCTGCTGCTGGAGGCGGCGAGAGCCGCCGGCATCGGCCGGAGCGTCTCGGCCGCCTTCGGCCGTCGCTGGATGGGGTGAGCCTTCCCCCCCCCCCCCCGCGGCGGCTGCGATGGTGGAAGCGGATTTAGGGGGACGGCTGGCAAACCGGAGTCCCCGAGCCCTGCCTGACCCAGGCCACGTCCCCGGTCTTGCCGCGGCGGAACGGGAGCGGTGCCGGGTGCCCGCGGTGCCGGCAGAGCCATCCGAGCACAGGGATGTCCGTCCGTCCGTCCATCCGTCCCTCCCCAGAGCCAAGGCGACAGACGGAGGCTTCCCACAGCCGGGGACTCGCTGCGGGCTTTGCCGAATCACTCAATAAACCGGCCGTGGCTAAACACAGCCAGCCCCGAGAGGTGCCGTTTGTCCTGCCTGGGTACCGGGAAAGCCGGGAGCACCCCGCCGCGGTGCCGGAGACCTCCCGTACCCGTCTCCCGGCCAAAGGGAACCAGTCCCAGCCCCTTCTCTCAGGCTGGGAGTCCAGAGGCAACCCGTCCCGCCGGGGCCCAGCACCGGCAAAACTCACTTGCCCGCAGCAGCCGAGCTGGAGGCGGCAAAAACCGCCTGGAGGTGGGGGGGGGGGGGAAGAGCTCGAGGAAAAGACGAAAAACGAGCTCGTTTCCCCTCCCGGCTTCTCCCCACGCACCCTCCGTCGGCTCAAAAGCGCAGCGGGGGGGATTCGCCGCAGACGCTGGAGCGAGAGCCGGGGTCCTGCCGGGCGCACGGCGAAGCCCCGACGCCCCCGGATTGGGACCGAAAAAGGGTTGGGGGCGGGAGGCCCGGCGCAGCCCTAACGAGCCCTCGGCTCGTCGCCGTCGCGGCAGGAGGGGAAGGGGGGTGGAAAAGGGCTGCCAGTGCCTCCCCCCAGCGACGGTAACGGCAAAAACCCTAAATATCGGGGTGGGGGACACACACACACACACGAGTCCCCCGGGTGTCCCCGTCACTCACTGCCTGGGATACCGGGGAAGGCACGTCGGGAGCGAGTCCGAGAAGCCCGTCCCAAGGCGGGCCAGACACAGCGGGCTGCGCGTCCCTCCCTCCGGGAGGACGAAGACACGGGAAGACGGCGGCGTCTCGGCAGCTGGGCTTTAATGACGAACTCCGCAAACCGCCACAGGACGGCGGGCGGCGCGGGCGGCCGTTTACACCACGGTATTTACAGGCGAGCGAGGAGCGGGAGGCGCCGCGCAGCCCTCCGCCGTACCCGCCGGGTTAAAATACCGCTCCGACGCGTTGAAACGGCTGCGCGAACAGCGCGCGGAGGCCGCCGCCGCCGTGCCAGGGACGGCCGCCTTCCGCTCTCGTAACCGATTTACCTTCTCCACCGAGAGTTCCAAGTCTCCGAGCCCAAGCCGAGATTTCGCCCGAGCCCTTTACCGTGAGCCGAGGGGGGGGAATTGGGGGAGGGGGGGGGGGGGGGGGGGTGTGGCAGGGGGCAGCTTTCACCCTCCCAGTGCCGGGGTCGGAGCGCCTCGCCCTGCACCTTCCCCAAGTCGGTTTGCAGGCAGAAAGACCCCGCGTTCTCACACCCCGCTGCCACCTCCTTCGTTACCCGGCCGAATTAAACTCCCTCTTGCTAAAGCTCCGGGTAGTTGGGCTCGGTTTTGGGCTGCAGGCGTCCCCCCCGCCCCAGAGCCCACAGAAAACCAGGAGATGCCAAATGGAAAGCGCCGGGAGAGGTCCCAGAGCCGGGGCCGGGCTAACAAGCCTTCGCCACCACGCAGACGTACCTGGCAGCGGGCGAAGCCCGAGGCTGTTTGCGCGCGGAGCTGCTGGAGCTCAGCGAAAACACCAGCGGGTTTTAAGAGCACGCGGGGTCGCTCGCTCGCTCCCTCCCTCCGCGTCGCCCTCCCGGGGACGGACCGAGGAACATCCCACCTCTGGGTACAAATAATCACCAGCTCTGAGCGCGTCCTTCGCTCTGTGGTTGAGTAAAACACTCTTCAGAGCCGGGACAAACCCGCTGCCTGGCACAAGCGGCGTTATCCGGCGTCAGAGAAACGAAGGAAAAGGGGCAAATCCAGCGAGGTGGCAGGGCCGGCTCAGAGGGAAAAGCTGGGGGGGGGGGGGGAACAACCGACGCAGAGAATCACGGCGTCGAGCTGTCCCCTCCCCGGTAAAAATAAAGAGCCATTAAAAGGGACGTCGGAGAAGGAAGCCGCAGCAGAGGCTCAGCGGGGTGAACCTGCGCCGCTCCGGGCAGAGGGAGGGAGGTGGATGCACAGGTCTCGGCTTCTTCGTGGCAGCGGGGAAGAGCTCGGGCTGCCCGAGTCGCCCTTCTGTTCTCAGCCGCAGAGAAATCCAGGCGGGGAGGGCTGGGAGCGACCCCAGGGCTCGGCGCGACTCGCTGCAGTCGCTTCTCCCCCACCGGGATCGCGGGGAAGGTGCAGGCAAGCGAATATTCTCCCTACGGGGAAACAACCTGCCCCGATCTCACCTCAAACCCCACGACCAGCCGGCAGAGCGGGACCGGCCAAGACCCCGCGGGACTTACCCCGAGTTCACCTCCGAACGCCCAGCTGGGTACGGCTCGTCTGCGGCCCAAGTCCTTTCAACTCACCCTCTCTCTGCCTGCGCTCAGATTTCTTAAAAGGAAGATAAAGTGTCAAAACGGGTGTCGGAAGCGCCCAGCCGGTGCTAGACTCACCCCCACCCCACGGTTTAATCCCCCCCGCCCCCTGCCCCGAGTCTCCCTGGAGGGAGAAGCGCCCAGCGACGCAGGCAGCCTTCTCCGGCCCCGAATATTTCCCTGTCGGCTGGCTCCGGGATAAGAGACACACACCCCCCCCAAAGAGGGAGGGGAAACGTTAAACCCCTAAAACGGCCGGACAGGCCCTACGGTCGATGGGGAGAAGAACCAAATTTAAGTCCGTCGAGTATCGCCCTCCTCGCTGGTGACGCAGGGAGCCGGGGCAGCCGGAGCAGGTCCCTGCGGGCTCCGCCGCCGCCAACTCCCCTCCCATCTCCACGGCCCGTCGGTTAAAGGAGCCAGGCGTGAACGCGCAGCCAGCCGCGACAGGACCGAGACAGTCAGCTTTAGTCATGTCCCAGCCCCGGGAGTAAACCCCCCCTGGGGGAGGGGGGATCCCCAAATATCTGCCTACGCTGGCTTGGAGGCCGGAGGCAGGCTCTGAGAACAGCTACGGCTTCAGTTTGAGCCAGGGATGAAGGATGGTGAGGATGGAGAGGACGGAGGAGGTGAGGCCGCACAGCCCCACAAAGCCCGGGTTGGTTTTGTACAGCCCCAGCTTGTCCAGGGGGATAAAAAGGTCGCAGGCGTTTTTCACCACGTCCAGCAGCAGAGGAGGGTTGTTCCGAAGGACGTTGATCAGAAGCCGGAGCTGGATCTGCAGCCTCAGCCCCAGCTGCTGGAGCCCGTTGTCAGCCCGGAGCTGGCGCCCGTTCTCGCTGCCTTTCGCTCGCCTCCCGCCCGCCTCACGCTCCATCAGGAGCCGGATCTCGTAGGCGTCCCGGCTCAGGTTCACGACGAGGGCAAAGAGGTAATACCTGGGGGGGAAGAGGGGAGAAGAATGTTGGGGGGGGTGGGGAGAGCAGAGCGAGGGGGGCAAAACGGCGCCGGGGAGCGCCGTCTGCGACGCCAGGAGCCCTCCGGCCGTTTCCCCTTCAGCCACAAAAATAAAACGCCTGCGGGAAGGAAGAGTCCACGTTCCACTGAGAGCGGAGGGGCTGAGCCGGGCCTGCCAAGCTCTCTGCCATCGGTACGGGGGGAGGGGAGGGGAGGGGAGGGGAGGGGAGGGGAGGGGAGGGGAGGGGAGGGGAGGGGAGGGGAGGGGAGGGGAGGCCCCTGCACGCAGCGCTGGGCAGGGAGCTCAGACCCCTTCGTCTGCCCCACTGCGGACCCACCCCACCCCCCGGGACAGCAGAAGGGAGGCGAGAAACCTGCTCTCCCCCTGGGGAAGCGTACTCGCCGCTCGCCGGCAGCTCTCGCCGTTGCCCCAGCCCCTCACCTGAAGGACCTCTGGCTCCACTTCTCCTGGTCCACGCCGGGGACGAGCCCCGTCTTCCCCGCCCAGAGGACGTTGTCGCAGGCGAAGTACATGGCCCTGTTCAGGTGGCCCAGGGTGACGCAGAACCGCAGCACCGTGTCCGACAGGTGGATGGCCCGTTTCGCCGCCTCCAACGCCTCGGCCGAGCTGCCCAGGCGCAGCACTGCGGGACAGAGGGACGGACGGAGGGTCGGTCGGTCGCCGGGGGTGCGGTGGGGCGAGGTAGGGGGGGTGCCCCACTCTCCCCCCCCCCCCCCCCCCGGCACCGGGCCGGCCCCACTCACGCTTGCGGCCCAGGCTGAGGTGAGCCTCCAGCTGCCGAACGCTGGCCAGGAGCCCGGCGCTCGCCCCGTTCCTCCGCAGCGTGTCCCCCGCCAGGGCACAGGCGTATTGCGCGGCCCTGCAAGAGACGGCGCGGCGTGAGGAGGCCCCGTCGTCCTGTGTCCGCCCCCGGGGCCTCCGTGACCGCCCTCCCCGGGACCCCGGTGGGGTGAGGCCGGCCCCCCCCCCCCCCGCACCTGAAGAGGCGCTCCTTGGCCTGACTCTGGGCGCTGAAGCGCACCCAGGTCTCCATGGCGGGGCCGGGGGCGTCGCTCCCCGGTGCGGGGCCTCGGCGGGAGGCGCGGGGCGGCGGCGGCGCGAAGCCGCTTCCGGGAGGGCGACGGAAGCCGCCGTAGGTCAAGGCGGGCGCGGAGGGCGGGCACTAGCGCCGCCTAGCGGGCGGGCGGGCGGGGAAGCCCAGAAGAGCCATGCCGCCCCCTTTATGGCCGCGCAGCTTGTCCCCATTGGCTGGATGCGCCGGGCCCCGCCCTTTGCCACCCAAACAGAGGCCGTGAATGGGCGACCGCAACGGTCTCCGCCCCTAAATCTGTATCGAGGCCTTTGACTGGTTAGTTTTTCCATATACCGCCCCCTTCTTCTGACCAATAAGAAAGTGGCTACAATTCCCCGCCTCCATCCCTGCTGCTTTGCATTTTGATTCGTTCTTTCCTCTGTCATTATAATCAGTCCCGCAGTACGACTGGACAGCGATCCTCTGAGCCCCGCCCCCTCGCCGTGTCGCTCACTTGTGATTGGGGTACGCAAGTAGAGCGCGCCCCTCCCTCTCCACGCCCTGCAAGCGTGCTCTGATTGGCCGCTCCCCTCCTCGGCCCGCCCGCCTTCGCGGTCCTCTGCCCTGCGATTGGCGTGCTGCCGCTTTCACCGCCTCCCTCCCTCCGCCCTCCCTCCGCCCCGCCCCGAAGTCCGTCCCCCCCCCCCCCCGTGCTGCCACTGGCCAGCTCCCGCTGCCGTCCCGCCCCCTCCCTGAGGTGATCTCCACGCCCATTGGGCCCTCGGGCGGTGAGTGACAGCGGCTCCGCGGCGGGGCTCTCCCTCGGAGCGGGCTGGCGGCGGCGACGATGGAGTCGGTGCGGGCGCAGCGGCTGCAGCCCGGCGTGGGGACGCTGCGCTCCCTGCGGCCCGGCGTCACCGGGGCCCCCGCCGCCGCCGCCTCGGCCCCCCCGCCGCCTCCCGCCCCTCCGCCCGCCGCGGTGGCGGCGGCGCCGCTGCCCGCCGCTCCGCCCCCGGCCGGGCTGGGGTTGGGGCTGGGGCTGGGGCTGGGGCTGCCGCCGCCGCCGCCCCCCCTGGGGCTGCAGGGACCCGCCGCGCCGCCGCCGCCCGGCGCCGGGCCTCCCGCCGTGCTGCGGGAGGCGGTGGAGGCGGTGGTGAGGAGCTTCGCCAAGCACACGCAGGGCTACGGCCGCGGTGAGCCGGGGGCGGGGGGGGGCGGGCTGGGGGCTCCGGGGGACCGATGCCCGGGGGGGCTGAGGGCGAGGGACCCGGGGGGAGACCCTTTTCCCGTACTTGGCGCCTTCTGGCCCCGTTTCCCTCGTGTCGGCTCCCCCCCGGGGCTGCCCTCCCGCCGCCCTCGCCCGGGGCTGGCTCTTCTGCGGCTTGAGCCGGTTTCTCCCTTGATCTTACTATCCCCCATCGCCCCCTCCCCGGGAATGGGATCATCTCCCCTCTCCCACGCAGTTTGTGCCCCCAGGGCTGGGGCTCTTCTTTGCCCCTTCTCTTGCCCCCCCCCCCCCGGCTCTGGAGCCCAGGCGCCCCACGACCCGTCCCATCGCTGTAGGGTCTGGGATCTTCTTGGGGTGTTCCCCAGTCAGCTCCCCCTTTTCCTTCCAGCCTTGTGTCTGGGATTCTCCTGTCCCAGCCTTCCTTCCCCGTTAATTCTCCCTCATCTGGGATTCCTGTTGTAACCCGTTTTCCTTGGTCCGTGCAACTCTTCCCCCTTCTGTCTTCCCCAGCGTGAGCTTTAAGGCGTGGACCTCTCCAAGACCCTCTTCCTTCCCCGGGATTCACATGGCAGCCTTGCCGGGTGAGGGCTTTGCTTCCCACCGCCGAGCTTTGAGCCCCCTTTTCCCTCCAGGTCTGTGAATTAGAGGGAAGAAGAGAGTCGGGAGCCTCTCCCGTGGCTGTGTGCTGACGTTCCCTATCCCAGCGGCGTTCAGCCGGCGGTTTGCCCATGCGATGGGCTAGAAGGGTGACCGAGGAGGCATCCTCGACTGTTGTCGTTAGGTTAAACGTCGGTAATAATAAGCGTTTTGTGCCGTTTGTGGAGACTTTCCCGGTGTCTGCTGCTGTCTCAACCCTCGTGCTTGGGATCTCCCAGCCCTGCAGAGCGAACCCCGTATGATTTGGGCGACGTTAAAGGTGAGCGTGGGGAGGAAAGGAGGATCCCTGCTCCGGCCCGATCTGTCTGGGGCTGCTCGTGCCAATAACGAGAAAGTGAGTAAAGTAAAACGGCTGAGCCTGTGGTTTCTCTGGGTTTGCCTCTTCCCTAAGGAGTCTCGTGGTTTCAGGGGTCAAGCTTGAGAAACATTCACGGGTCTCCTTTTCTTAGAAAGCTCTGTGGCCTCTTAAATGCAAACTTGTGTTCTTTTCGGGATCAACCGTTTCCCGAAACCCAATTTGATGTGGGTTTTTTGCTTTTGTGAATTAGGGAAAGAAGACAAGGTAGGGGTAGGCAAGCATATAGGTGACGACGAAGGCAGGCGTAGGAACTTGAGCTGGGCAGACCGTTCCCTAGCTTGTTCGTTTAAAGCTGAGGAGGTTTCCTACTTGTGCTGTACCTGTAACAGGTAAACGCGTGATAAAGTTAGAGAAAGTGGAGGCTGTTTGGGGTTTTTTTAATGTTTTTTAGATGTTTTTTATCTTTTTAAGAAGGAGGATTCTTCTCGTGCCGTAGCGATTTCAGTCCTCTGTACGTAATTCCTTTACTTCAACTTGATGTCGGGACAAAAAAAAAAAAAAAAGCAAGCTCATTTCTTTCGAGGAAGGCAGCAGCGAAGAGGGCTCCGCTGGGCGATCCTTGGCCGTTCCCGGGGGCCGCAGTTTTCCTGGGGTCCCCCTCAGTTCTGTGCTCTGCACGGCTGCACCTTGTCGGTGAAAAAACCCCGTGGCTGGGAGGAGAGATCAACTCTGCAGGCTGCTGGTGCTGGAAGAGGCTGTTGCGGGGGTGTTAAGTACTCCACCACGCTCCGGCGCCGCGGGGCTCCAAGTATTGCATCAGAGGCGCCCGGTCGTGCAAGAGCCCCCGGAGGAGGCTCAGATCTGGGTTTCTTGTATGCTCCTTTTTATTTAAAAAAGAAAAAAAAAAAAAGAGTTCAGAAGCGAGGAAAAAGGTTAAAGCGCATATTTTACTGGCCCTGTGATGGAAAGAATCTTCCGCCCCGCCCGAAAGGAGACACTTTGCTACTATTTTGAGTTCCCGACTTCTTCCGGCTACGGCAGCAGGTCCAACGGAGGCGGTCGTACGCTTCCAAATGGTGAGCGCTTGGCAGTCAGCGCCACCGGCGTGCGGGGGGACCGCTGCTCGTCTGGCTCCGGAGGAGCTCAGCGCCATGTGGAATCACTTACCCTTCTGTATTTAATATGCAAGTCAGATGTGCTATCGTATACACAACGCCGGGATACGGGGTTGCGCTCCAAAGCAATAAACAGATACGACTGGTGGTCAGAGCAGGCTCTGCTTTGTGTCTCCCAGCTTCTCTTCGTCTTTTCGCGGAGTGGCAAATCTGAAGGGTAAGCCTCTGGCAGGAGCCACCCCGTGTGGGTTAAGCCGGGCTCTGTAAATCTGCGGGTCTCCCCCACGCAGACGGGTGACAAAGGTTTTCTAGAAGATCGGCGTTTCCAGTTCCTGCCCTCAGGAACGCAAGCGAACAGATAAAAAAGGTACCGGCTGATGCCGATAGTAAGAGTTCCGGAGTTTTGAGCTGGGAGGGAGACTTGTTCTGCTTGCAGGCACTTAAAATAGCTTTCTTTACCTGTTGGGTTTCCCGCTAAACGTGACCTCACGTGCGGTGCAAAGAGTACGTCGCTTCTTCAGCGTCTTTACCTGCGCTCAAACCATCCAGTCGTTCTCTCTGCCCTCTCCCCGGCCCGAGTGCTGCGCTGTGTTTTATGCTCCATCTGGGATGAAAATCCTTCAGGGTGCAGGAGGTGTCCCTGCCTTCTCGAGGACCGTCCTCTCACAAGCATGAGACATAACGGGATTTAGGATGCTTTCTGAAAAGCAAACTTCACTCCTCCCGCCTCCTTCCCCCTCGTCGCTATTTCGTGATTTAATGGGAGGAGGGGGGTGAACGAGCAGGCTGAAAGTCATCGATCCAGAGCAAATTCAGACTAAGATTTCACTTTGGATTCAGCACGCTGCGGCACCCAGCCGGTGTTCGTCTGCTGAATACGACGTTGTGCGGCGTTGTGGCTGGAGCTGCGCTAGGAAGGAGAGGGTGGATGGGCAGATCTCTGTTCGTAGCGACGCAGTTTGCTCTCCAGCCCTAGAAAAGCATATTGTTCTGAAGCATTTGTAGAGTTTCAATGAGGTGTTTTACTCCCTCGTCTCCTAAAACCGTCCTGCCTGCGGCAGCTGGGAGCATTGAATCTAGTCTGTGAAGAAAACCTCTTTTGGATGCTTCTCAGCTGTCTGACCTATTGCTCCAGTCGCTAACGAAGCACCCAGCCGGTGTCCGGCCTAGAGGAACCCTTGTCTTGGGCTGAAAACGCAATTCCGTGCCCGTGCACGTGTTGCGTGGCGTTTCCTCGTTGACCTGCTCTTGACGCCAGCTTCTCAGACTTCACTAAATTCAACCAAACTAGAATTTCTCTGAGTTTTCAGAGTAATTCCGTGTGTCATGGGAATTTGCGTTGCCTGACGTAGCTCGGCTTTCTCTGCAGTTTCTTGTGTGGTCGCTGCTGCGAAGTCGTGCGTGTCCCTGAAGCCGTTATTGAATCAGGCATTGTCTCCCCAAATCCGTTGGGGATTACGCGCATGACTTACACTGTCCCGGGGAAGGGAATCTGCCCGGATGGATGGGAATTCTGTCTGGGTATTGGTGCCCTGGAGAACTGGCAGGGAACCACGTATTGTTTGTACGGCTTTTTGTTAGTCTTCAGTGGAAAATTGCCCCTGCCTCGCATGTTTCATCAAAAAAAAAAACCAAACCCAAACCCAAATTAAACTTGAAAACAATCCAAAGCGACTGCTTTATGAACAAATGCCCTGAAAAGCCTGTGGTTGAAGGAGGAGGGAAATGCTTAGTGAGGAACTACTGTGCTAGTGACTCCTCGCCCGGCTTCATCTTACAGAAAGCAATAAAACAAAGTAAAAGGCTCAAGCTCGCTCTCTTCCTGAAAGCCGCCTGGCTGCGGACCTGAAAAGTTACAGCACCCTGTGGGCAACCGAAAAGCTAAGCCGGGGTGGCTCGTGATGGACTCGGCATCTCGCAGTCGCGCGCGGCCTCAAATTCACCTCCCTTTTGCGTCTTACCCCGGGAGACTTTGAGAAGAGCAGCCTCGTCTCGCTTGGTGCTCTGCCTCGGTGCTTGCTGCGCTGCGTACAGCTCCTCGCAGGAGAGCTTGCGTGGGGGTTTGGGGGTATTTTTCTCATTTTGCTTAAAAGGAGAACTCTGGGGTGGAGACCTTTTAACAGCTCTTGCGTTAGCGAGGGGTTGCTGTAATCTATTTTGCAGATCGCCTTGCTTCAAAGCGATCGCTGAGATTAAGAAGGCTCAGAGAGGGAGCGCTGAGGAAGAGCTGAGGGCAGGCTTTTCCTACAGCTACCTGTCAAACTCTTCAGCACAGGAAGAAGCTTGGAGCAAATTCAATGGGAATCAGAGCGTTAGACGCTACGAGGGTCGTTTTTCTTGCCCAAACCTTGACAAGGTAAAGGGTGGGTAACCAAAGGAAGTCCTCGTGGCGCTGGGGGTTCAAAAATGAGGAGAGAGACCGGACAGCTGCCTCGTTGTTGCAGCACCTCTAGTTCTTGCATGCCTATTGAAACAAGACGAATTTAATCTCGTGGATTTGGGCCGCAAGCTGATTGTCGCGAGGGCTGTGTGCATTGGTTGGCTGTGCACGGTGTGGACCAGCTGCTGGGTCCTTAAAGCTGGGTGAGTGCTCGAACCCCGTCTAGCAAATTTGGTGCTCCGGAAGAGGTGCCTGCTTAAAAACGACTTCTCCTGAAAAGACTGCAATTACCGAAGTCAACAAGGGCTAACGTCGTAGGCTCTGGTTTCCTAACCGGGATGGAAAAAAGCACTTACTGTAACAAAGCTAACCCTGGTCTTAGCCTGTGATTCGCCGTCAGGTTACACGTCCCCCCCGTGCCGAACGGCACAAACGAGATTCTCCGAGTAGATGTTTCCATCCTCCTCTGTGCTGTTGTTGCACGCTCTCGATGTGGCAGTCAAATACTCCCACCCAAATTACAGGGAGTTCTGCCAGAAGGCCTCAGCTGGGTAGCTTTATGCCTCAGGTCACTTCTCGTGTCTCCGTCGTGTCGTTTTGAGCTGGGTACGCGATGTTCAGCATAAAGGCAGGTGGTTTCTGCGGGTCTGACAGTGCATGTGCAGGTCAGCTGCTGTATTTTTGTCTTGAGTGTAAGAATGTCAATATTGAGGATCCGGTGAGGCAGGTGGGCAAACCCGCTGAGCCTGTTGACAGCCCTCTTACGGAAGAAAAATACCTCGCTGCCCTGCTGCTTTGCAGCCTTTTTCCAGTCCTCTTCTGAAAGCTTTTCCCCAAGTCTGCTGGAACGAGAAGAGCTTTTCTGTAGAAAGCTTTGGGTTATCACTCGGCGGTTCTCCTTAGGTTCCTCTCGCTGGGAGAGGCGTGTTTGTGTTGACATCGTGCACCTACAGCTTCCCTTGAAGCCGAGGGTTTTTAATAGGAGACACAACTGAGCTCCCTGGGCAGGGCCCTGCTTGCGTAGGTGGGAATACACCGACATTTATGCTGTTCTCTTTCTGGATGCGGCCGCTCCCGGCGGGTGATACCTGAGGAAACCAGCTTCCCAGGCTCTTGTTTTCTGTGTCTGAACTTGATTCTGTTTCTGTCTCCTCAGTGAACGTCGTGGAGGCCCTTCAGGAGTTCTGGCAGATGAAGCAGTCGCGTGGCGCCGATCTGAAAAACGGAGCTCTCGTGGTGTACGAGATGGTCCCTTCCAACAGCCCCCCCTACGTCTGCTACGTCACCTTGCCGGGAGGGAGCTGCTTTGGCAGTTTCCAGGTACGGTCGCTTGGGTGGAGGCTCTCCCTGCGGGGCGGCTCGCTCTCCAGAGCAGCGCCCTGAGAATCTGTCCCCAGCAGAATCAGTGCTCAAATACCTTCCTGCAGTGGGCACAGCCTTAACGTTTTCCTGCTGATCTGAAGCGTGAGAATGACATGGCTCTGACTGTAACCCTCTTTAATGTCAAGCTGGCTGTTAATGTCCCTAATTGCCTATGAAACGCCGCCCCACTTCAGTGCGGGAAGGTTTGGCTGTAAATTTTACTTTGCTGCACGTGCTGCATTCCCTACACATGACTGACTTGGACCTCAGCAGGGCTGAGGTAAGATACGTGGTATCGGAGAAAACTGTTAGATTGGCTGGTTTTGATAGTTCGTTCTCCTTCCAGGGATTAAGCAGTGGGAGGTATTTACAGGATGCGGCTCGGACAAGCTGGTAGAGTAATATTTCCTTGCGAGGGCTCTGGGTTTGACGCAGAACCTCTTCTCGATATGCCAAAAAGACCCTAGAAATCAAATCGTAACACTGGATCAATAGTTTCTCCCCTCTTTCTGTTCAAAAGGAAGATGTCCAACCCAAATACCTCACTCGAAAGATTAAGGTCCAAAAATCACAGCGGGTCCTGACTGCGCTTCGGATTCCTTTGCTGTAGTGGCTTTAGGCAGTCACTCTCCAGTCTTGGTTTGAAGATCGTATCCAAAAGAAACAGTTCTGGCAGCTACACGGTCTACCCATCCTGAAGAGCAGTCCTGATGCTCAAGAGTGATTTGGTTACTTTTTGGTTTTAAGCTAATTAATTTTGTTGACGATCTGATCGGCGGCGTTTCCTGATGCAGATACTATGTGCTGAGTTCAGCTGCCTGCCTAATTTTTGTGTTTAGCATGGTTGGGATAGCTGTGGTTTAAAACCAGCTCCTAATGATTTCAGGATGTCTGAGAGCATGACTTTCCAAAACTACACAACACTGCCACCTAATTCCCATTTCGCCTGTCGGGGGGAGAAGTTTGGAGCACGGGGCCGAAGGGAATCTCGCTCATCTCGCTGTCTTTCTGTCCTGATGGTATCTGTCTCTCCTCAGTTCTGTCCGACCAAGGCTGAAGCCCGAAGGAGCGCGGCGAAGATTGCACTCATGAACTCGGTCTTTAATGAGCATCCCTCCCGGAGGATCACAGATGAGTTCATTGAGAAGAGTGTTTCGGAGGCCCTGGCATCTTTCAACGTAAGGCTTTTCAGTGCCCAGACGGCTGCAGTTGATGGGGACGGATTGACGGGGGGGAAAAAACCTCAAATCACGGGAAGAGAAGTTTTCTTTTACATCTGGAACTCTTTATGGCAGGTTTTTTTCAGTGACTTCTGAGTATTAAAACTTTTAACTATAGCCCTAATTCTCGTTCTCCTGCTTCCCCTCCCACACCGTCTCACACTCTTCTCGAGTTTGATTGTGCTGCCCTCAGATCAGGCAGGGCAGGATAATAAGACTGAGATGTTGATTCATGCGGCCCTTCTGTGACCGGGTTGTCACATTGGCTAGCTTTCTTTAAACCAAATGTTTTCCAGAAACTTTAGTTTCTAGGGGCGGGAGCTTTGCATTCTTCTTTTACCGCTCTAATTATACCTCATCCTGGAGGGAGTTCTTGCTGTGCAGTCACATGGCAGTACCCAGAGTATTGGAGGAACTTTGAAATCGCCATAATGGGCTGCGGGGGGCGGGGGGGGGGGGAATCCCGTTTCAAGTGGCGTTGTCAAAAGCAGAGCGGCCTGCGTTGCTCCGTGCGAGCTGTAGTGAACCGTGCGAGTATTCAAGGCTGAATTAGACTGGTAAGCGCGTCTGCTGGCACAAGGCTGAGGTGCGTAAGGCTGCCCTCCTTAATCTGACCTGGAATTACTGAGGTTGTAGCAGAAGTGGCAGGTACCAGGCGAGCCCCGCTTGGTCGGGAACTGCAGCTCTTGTCTGAAATGTCTCTTGCAGGGCAATCGAGAGGAAGCCGATAATCCCAACACCGGGATCGGTGCTTTCCGCTTCATGCTGGAATCCAACAAGGGAAAATCAATGCTGGAGTTCCAGGTACCGTTCATAATTTCATGGTTCAAGGGGTGGTTGGTTCGATCTTTCAGCTACATCCGTAGCGCTTTACATTCGAAATAAAAGTGGGGCTTTCCTCTTAGAACGCAACTCAGGATTTGTGGCACTTTCAGGTGCTGGTACAGCAGCAGAAGGCTTTGAATTGGGCTTCCCTCTGCAAATGCTCTTTGGTGTTTGCCTGGCGCAGTATTGTGAAAGGGTTGTGCATTCTTCTGATCCAGCCTTTTCGGTGACGTGGCATTTAGGTAGCTGGTGCTGGAGGTCCAGACGATGCCTCCGGGTACCTTAACTCACGGCATTAAGCGAGCCGTTTCGTTTGTGGGTTCTATCCTCTCCCGGTAAAATGGGAGAGATCTCGCTTCTCTTAGGAAAGCTGGTGAAGATCTTTCATCCAAAGACATTTTGATTGTGAAATTAGGAGTCTTGATTACTGTCGTTGCGTGCCCTCAAACCACAGCATTATCTGAGCAGTCTCCGTATCCTACTGAAATATGCTCGGTCTGTCTCTCGTTACGACAAAACATCTGCGAAGTGAAAAGTACAAACTGCCGAGGGGAACTGCTATAACACTTATCAGTTCTGGCTAATGGAGCAGAAGGAGTCCGTGCAGAGCAGATGACTGAGAACTGAGATTCTTCTGGGCTTTATTCCAGCCTTTCTGAGGAACCTGCTCCTACGAGCAGAGCAGAGCAGCCAGGTAGACAAGACTGTTCAGAGCACTCTGAATCCTGCGTGTGGTTTGATAGCCTTTGGGCGCCCTCCTCGTTGTCTGTCCCCGCGCCTACAGAGACATTAGGATGGTGCTTTGAGGTTCGTGAATCCTTTTAGTTTAAACTCGGGCTTCAAAAGTAGCTCGAAACGATTCTTGTGCAGACGAGTTGACTTGTCAGTGCACCAGCTGGAAGTGGATTTTTAGAAGAGGAGAAACCGGGCGGTAACTCTGCTCCAGACAGCGAAGCAGGGTTTGGATGCGTCTCAAGGCAGGCGCCTTAAGTCTGTAGTGTCGCTGTATTTGGGGTTCTTCGCTGTCGGCAAACTTTTCCCGAAGCTGACTTCTTGCCTGGCTCGTTTCCCTTGAATGGAAATACTCAGTGGGCGGAAGACCGAAGTGTTTATATTAATGGGCCTGTTTACACAGGGTGACTCCGTTAGGTATATTCCTCAGGCTGTGTTTGTGTTTGGGAAGCCTAACTAGTCGCTGGGAGTTTATGAAGCGGAATTTGTGTGGCCTTGAGAGAGAAATGTTTGCTTGGAAAACATTGGATTGTCACCTGCCCTGGCTGGTGGTTTAGCTTGGAGGCTGCGAGGTGGCAGAGCCTTACTTGCAGAATCCCGAAATCCCTGGGGCAGAGGGAAGCATCAGCGTCTTTGTCTCCTCTCTAATCCACTCATCTGGTCGGGGGGGTTTTGTCTAGCGGGGTGAGCCCGGCTTTGCCCTTGCATCCTGGCTCCTAGGACGTTGGTGATGCCTTCCGCCTCCCCCGCTTCTGTGGTTTTCTCGTCTTTTTGATAAATCTTAACTCATTAATGCTGGAAGTCCTTTGTTTGTGGACTCCGGAGTTGCAAACGTACTCTGTGATCCTTACAGTTGCGAAGGACTGGGCGCGATGTCTCAAGGTCCTTCTCGGCTTCTTGTTCCCATAGCTAGAAACTAGCTCGACTGCTTGTAACGCTGAATCCTCGTCCCCGCGTTTGCTCGCAGCCTGACTGCCTCTTGCCATTGCAGGAGCTGATGACCGTCTTCCAGCTGCTGCATTGGAACGGCAGCCTCAAAGCCATGCGAGAGAGGCAGTGCTCACGGCAGGTGAGTCCGGCGTCTCGAGCAGTTGTGCTCTAGGCGCGTTCGGGTCGCAACAACCTTCTCCTTAAGCTCCCTTAGCTGGCAGGGGAGCCAGATGCTACTAAGCGACGTGCGTCCCGTGTAGCGACTTGTCTTTCCTAAGCTCCCCCCGCGTATGTCCGTTACCACCAGGAGGTCCTGGCTCACTACTCCCACCGCGCCCTGGATGATGACATAAGGAACCAGATGGCCATGGACTGGGTGAACAGGGAGCAGAACAGCCCAGGGGCCCTTTCCAGAGAGCTGGCTTCGACGGAGAGAGAGCTGGACGAAGCCCGCCTGGCTGGGAAGGAGCTGCGCTTCCATAAGGAGAAGAAAGACATCCTGATGCTGGCAGCTGGCCAGCTGGGGAGCGTGCACTCCTCCAACTGCTAGTCCCTGGCGTGCAAGCCGTTCCACTCCCCCAGGCCTACTAACACCTCCACGCTGACGGGATCCGTCCCGCGTCACGTAAAGCATGTAATGCCTCTTCCAGAATTGTGGCCCGTTTGCACATTTTAAAGTTTTGGTTTTTTTTTTTTAAGAAAAACAACAAAAAAAGCGCTCCTGCACAGATTTTTAAACCTTTTAATACTTGCTTCTAGACCTACTCCTCAGCCTCCTATCTGCTAGAGAGTTCCTTCTGTCACTTTCTTTTTTTTTTAAAGACGGCGTTAAAAATGCAGCCTTTCAGTATTAACACCGAAGACCGCCGCCGTACGTTGGTACTATATAGTCAGCAGTATTCCACGAAATGTAGCACTTCTGCCAGAAAGCTTCTGTTCTTTGGAGCTGATGCATGTCACGCAGACCTCCTTTTTTTTTTTTTTCTTTTTTCCTTCTATAGTAGAGGGGGGCGTCTATCGAAACTCCTTGATAAGCTCAGTAATTAAAAAAAGAACAACAAAACACAACCACCGACGCATTCTCTTTAACCCTAGAACGCAAGCTGCGTGGGGGAATACTCCCAAGCACGTAAAAGGGATTTAAAACCGGGGTTTTGTTTTGGCCAGACTTAAGCCTGGGGATCGGTCTACGGAATTCCAGTTCCAAGCTCAGGCGGGATTCGCAGGTACCCCTGCAGCTGTCGGTGGCTGTGTCTGTTCCTGCTCTGGCCTTCCGCTCGTGGGGTGGGACGTAGTTCATTCTCTAACGAATGCACCTAACGACAAACTGCAAGGCCCTGCGGTGCTTAAGGGATTGGGCTTGGCAGTTTAATTAGTCGGCACCAGGCTAACTAATCCTGCTCCCCTCCTTTTCGATCCGCTTTGGGTCCTCACCGCGTTTAGCCCAGTCTGGCGGTGCTGGAGTCCTGTCCCGAGCACCGGCAGTCGGTGGGGGTATGAAGCGGCCGGTTTATTTTGCTGGCAGTGGAGCGTTGGTGGTTTTTTTTTGGCTTCCCCAGCCAAGCTGGGGAGACGCGGATTTTCTTGAAAATCTTGCAAGAAAGGAGAGATGGACACGCTGTTCTCTCCGGAGCGGCTTCCAAACCAAATTGGCCTTTTCAAGGAAGGTTTAAAAAGCCTTGCCAGAGTTTCAGAACTCGCTAGCAGTAAGAGGGGAAACCGCTCAGCTCCTCTCCCCGAAGAGGCTTGCGAGTAGAAGTTAACTAGAACTGTGCTTAAGTCTTCGTTCACCAGAACTGTGTTCAAGTCTGTTCGCTAGAACTGTGTTCAGGTCTTTGTTCACTAGAACCGCGTTTAATCCTTCGAACCGGAGCACAGATCCAGCCCCAAGCAGCGAAAGCTCCGACTAGGCTTTGGCTTCAACTCTGCTTTGCTTCTGTCAGCCAGATAAAGGGGTCCGACCCTTCGCCGTGCCTAATTTACGCTGCCCAGCTCCCTCCGCAGCTGCCCCCCCCCCCCCAAGAAACACTTTTCGGGGACAATTCTTAGGATTTCTGGTAGAGCAAAGGGCTGAGCAGTTCCTCAGGTCAGCAGATCACGCAGAGCTCGCCGTTCCTCGGTGAGAGCTTGGCGCGGGAGGAAGGGAGTGGCGTGACTGCTGGGCTGGACAAAACGTGGGGACAAAACCCTCCCCAGGTGTGGGCTGCGGTTGTTTGGTTTTTTTTTTTTAGCCCCCTCTCCCCCCCTCCTTGGCCTGGGGCGTTCGTGCAGCGTAGCCTCGAACGAGGAGAGGGGGTGACGGCGGGAGCTGTGCTGCTCGTGGAGCTGGGAGCGCCCGCTTCGGAGCTTGTTCCCTTCCCTGTAACAGCGGCGATGGAACAAAACGTTGCTGAAACAAAAATCTCTAGATGCACTATTTTTTTAAATGAATATACGTATCCGTACTAAATCTGTATGATGTTTAGATTTTAAAAAATACCCTCTCTGACATTAAAGTGTTCCTACAGCTCAAGTTCAGTCAAGAAAGTAGCGACTTCTTCAAGGTCATTCCCCTATCACTTCCTACTTTTCCCATACGTAGCCCAGAAGAGCCAGCAGCGTGTATTCCAGGAATATAAATGGAAGGCAGACCTCAATTCTCCTTTCTCCAACGCAGCTTTGAGCTTCCTCCGGTTCTTTTCCCCTGGGTAGAGGTACAAAGCCTTCGGGACTCGGCTGTTTCCGCAGCCAGCCGCCCCTCGCGCCCTCTCCTTTCCCTGCAGCAGCCTCTCACGCAGTATGTTTGACCGGAGGTGGATATTCGAGCAATAGTCTTTGTTTTGAGATGGAGATTTTAAAAAATTGCATTATCTGTAGGTATTCTAGTTTTGTATTCTCGTCCTAACAAGCCTATTTTGGTTTTTTTTATATATTTTTTTATATGCATCCTCTTTACACGGCAGTATTAATGTTTAACGTGTTTATAAATGGGATTGTAAGCGGTGTGGAGTTGGTTTTTGGGTTTGGTTTGGTGTTTTTTTTTTCCAGCTGGCAATATCTAGACCTTGTATTTGGATTTAATCACTTGCCCTAGAAATAGCGCCGAGTCCCTACCAGCACTTCCACGCCGGCGTGTAGCGTTCCGCCCCGTGAGACGGCGATTTATCCCAGGGCCTGACCTCGCAAGGAAGGGGAACTCCCGAGAAACCTCCCAGCCCCTCCGCCGGCAGGTTTTTGTGCCCTGCCTGGTGCTCTTTGCTTTTCGCCGCGCTTCCGAATGTTTGGTGCGTCGGGATTTTAATGCTTTTAAGCCGAACTCGCCGCGGCTCTCCCGTCCTGCGGCGCCTGGTCGTACGCGAGCTGTTTCGGATGCCTCGCTACTGCCGGCAGCCGCTCTGAAACGGATCCGGGGGGGGATTGAGGTGTTTCCATTCGCCCTGGCAGAAGGGAAAAGGAAAACCCGATATTCCGTGGCTTGTGCTTTTGGCAATTCGGGCACCGGTTTTCAGTCTCTGGATCCTGCTCGGAGGGCGATAAAATGAACAAATCCAGGGTTTCTCGGCGTCCAAAATGGGTTGTTCTCCTTGTTCAGGCTACGTAATTAAATGCCAAGCTGAAAGGGTAAATCGCCGTACGGCGTTGCGGTTTGTATGTATGATTTTATACAATAAAACAATAGATTTTGGGGTAGCTGCCGTGGTGGCTTCTCTCTTCTTCTGGGCCAGAAGGGGCAGATCGTGCCCCCGACCTCTCTTTCAAATTGTCCCTGTGCAGGGGCTTGTACCCCCGGAGCAGCCAGGCCGGTGTCACCACACACACACACACACACCCCGCCCCGCCACCCCCGGGGGGTGACGGGGGTCCCCGGTACGGCCCCAGTTTGGGGGGAGAGCCGCCCCCGCCCTTCCCAGCATGGCGGTGCGGGCGGGACGAGACGCGTCGACCTCCCCAAGATGGCGGCGCGGGCCCTTCCTCCACGCACCCTCCCCAAGATGGCGGCGCGCGGCGCGGCGGTGCTGCCGGCGCGTTTCCCGTCGTGCAGCGCGGCGGCGGCGGCGGCGAGAGCGGCAAGATGGCGGACGTGCTGGATCTGCATGAGGCGGGAGGCGAGGACTTCGCCATGGACGAGGATGGCGACGGTGAGGGCGGTGCTGGGGCTGTCCCCTAACGGCCCGGCCCCACCGACCGGCCTGGCCCGGTTCCGGCCTCGGGCCGGCCCGGGGGTCCCGCCTCGGGCCCGCTTCTGGCCGGCCCGCTCGGGGCCCAGCTCCCAGCCGCCTCCCTCTCACACCGGGACCTGTCACCCCCGGTCCTGTGCCGTTCCCCCCTCGCCGTCCCCGTTCGGGGCCGGTTCAGCCCGGACCCCCGGTCCCGTATCGGTTACCTCCGGTTCGGGCCCGTCCCCCTCCCCTCGGACCGCTGGTCCCTGACGGGTCCCGTTCCCCCTCCCTTTGGGGTGTCCCCCCCACCACCACTCCCGCTCCGGTTCCCCCCTTCTCCCCACAAGCCTCAGTGCCAAGCCCGGACCGGGGTGGGGGGACCCTGCCGGGCCCGGGGGCGGGGGGATCTGCCGGGCCCCGGGGCCGTGGTCTGGGTCCCCTCCCCGGTCCGACCCGCTCCCCTCTCGCCCGCAGAGAGCATCCACAAGCTGAAGGAGAAAGCGAAGAAGCGGAAGGGCCGAGGCTTCGGCTCAGGTGAGGATCGCCCGACGCGCTCTGCCCTCCTGCGCCCGCCGGGGTCCGGGGCGTCCCCCCCGCCCCTCCGGGCCTCGATCTCCCGGTTTGGGTTAAACGCTTCCCCTGGAGCCGCTCGGAGAGCGGTCTGGTGTGAAACCCCGGCTTGTCTTTGTGCTTTTGGGGAGGTTTAGATGGGTTTGTGGTTGTCTGGGCCCCGTCGTCCTCCTGAGTGATGGCACCGGTGGCCCGTTTCTCTTTTCCCCTCTCTCCGCTGTGCCCAGAGGAGGGCTCGCGGGCCCGCGTGCGCGAGGACTACGACAGCGTGGAGCAGGACGGCGACGAGCCGGGCCCGCAGAGGTGTGAGTATCACTGGAGGCCCCTTCCCAGCCCTCGCCGCCGGCGCTTTACCGGAGGGAGGGGAGACGGTGGGGGAATGCGGGGTCTTTGGCTCCGTATTGGTGCTCAGACCTTGCTGGGACAGAGCCTGTCCCTGCCTTGCCGGGATTTATCCCGGGCTAAGCCAAGAACGTTGGGCTCCGGGGCTCCGTCTCCCCTTCCCACCCGCGTACGGCTCGCTCTGTGCTTTGCCGCAGCTTTTGCGGGGGGGGGGGGGGGAACCCCTTCCCTGAGACCCCACAGCTGACGTGGGAGCACGGCCTGCGCTCGGCGTAACTCTTATCCCTTTCACACCGCAGCGGTGGAGGGCTGGATTCTCTTCGTCACGGGGGTTCACGAGGAGGCGACGGAAGAAGACATCCACGACAAATTCGCGGAGTACGGCGAGATAAAAAACATCCACCTGAACCTCGACAGACGGACGGGCTACCTGAAGGTAGGAGGGGGTGCTCAGCACGGCTGCGCTTGCCCCTCGAGCCCCTCGGCCGCTTCGCCGCCTCCCTTTTGGCTTACGGGGCGTTTGAACTCACCCACGTGGCGGCGGCTGGTCGCCACGCAGGCTCGTGCTTCCCCTTCCCCGGCTCTGCCGCGGAGGCGGGGATCGAACAGGGCTTGGGGAGGGATTATTCCCCGTGTCCGGTCCCTCACCGGGCTCCCCCTCTGCCAGGATCCGCCGCGGCTCACGCTCCCTCCCTCCCGCTCCTTAGGGATATACTCTGGTCGAGTACGAAACCTATAAAGAGGCGCAGGCGGCCATGGAGGGGCTGAACGGCCAGGAGCTGATGGGGCAGCCCATCAGCGTGGATTGGTGCTTCGTGAGAGGGCCCCCGAAAGGAAAGAGAAGGTAAGGGGCCGAGCCGCAGGCGCTGCCGGGTCGCGAGCAAGACCTCGGCCTGCCGGGGACCGGCTCGTCCGCCTGGCCGAGAAAACTCCGGAACCTGTGCTGGTGCTGGGGTGAATCGCAGAAGGGTTTGGGTTGGGGAGGGACCTTTGAAGACCATCTAGTCCAGCTCTCCTGCCGCGGGCAGGGATATCTTCAACTAGATCAGGTTGCTCAGAGCCCCGTCCAACCTGACCTTGAACGTCTCCGGGGATGGGGCATCCACCACCTCTCCGGGCAACCTGCGCCGGTGTCTCACCACCCTCAGCGTGAAGAATTTCTTCCTTATGTCAAATTTAAACCTACCCTCTTCCAGTTTAAAACCGTTGTCCCTTGCCCTGTCGCTACAGGCCCCCCCCATCTTTCTTATAAGCCCCCTTTTATATTAAAAGGCCGCCGTGAGCTCTCCCCGCAGCCTTCTCCAGGCTGGACAACCCCGGCCCTCCCGGCCCGTCCTGGCAGCAGAGCTGTTCCAGCCCCCCGAGCATTTCGGTGACCCTCCTCTGGACCCGCTCCGATGTCTTTCCTGGGCTGAGGGCCCCGGAGCTGGACGCAGTGCCCCGAGGGGAGTCGGGGGGGGTCTCACTGGAGCGGAGGGGCGGAATCCCCTCCCTCGCCCTGCTGGCCGCGCTGCTGGCGATGCGGCCCAGGGGACGGTCGGCTTTCCGGGCTGCCAGCGCACGTTGCCGGCTCGCGGCCGGCTTTTCACCCACCGGCGTCCCCAAGTCCTCCTTGGCGGGGCTGCCCCCCCGACCCATCCGTCCCCCAGTCTGCGCTGGTACTGGGAATTGCCCCCGCCCCGGCGCGGGACCTTGCGCTTGGCCTTGGTGAACCTCACGAGCTTCACGTGGGCCCGTTCCTCCAGCCCGTCTGGGTCCCTCTGGATGCCGGCCCTTCCCTCCGGCGCATCAACTGCCCCCGCTCAGCTTGGTGTCACCTGTGACCTCGCTGAGGGTGCGCTCGATCCCGCTGTCCGTGCCATCCATGAAGATGTCATCGATGACATCTGACTCGGGACGGACCCTTGAGGGACACGGCTCGTCGCTGGTGTCCGCTTGGACATTGAGCCGTTGACCGGAGCTCCTTGGACGTGTCCGTCCAGCCAACTCCTTCTCCACCCGACGGTCCGTCCGCCGCACCCGTAGCTCGCCAGCGCGGGGGTGGACCATGTACAGAAACCCAGGTGGATGACATCAGTTGCCCACTGATGACATCGCCCCATCGCAGAAGGCCGCTAGATTAGAGAGGGTGAAATCGCCGCGGGGGCTCGAAATAACCAATAAATAACCCCCCGACGTGCTCTGCCCTCTCTTCCAGGGGCGGGCGCCGACGGAGCAGGAGTCCGGACAGGAGACGCCGATGATGGAGCCTCATTTCTACCCGTGCGTTCCGAGTCCAAACCGGGGGAACTGGGAGGGGAACCGGGGCGGGGGGGGGGGGTGTTTGTACGTTGGGGACGGGGCGTTTGAGGAACAGCTGGAGGAGCAAAACAGTTCAGCGCTTCGGCGGATTTGCTGCTTCCAAGATTTTTCTCGTTTTTCAAACGAGAAAACTTGAGCGAAGAAGCGACGCCTGAAGTTTCCGGGGGTTGTTCTCACTCGCGTTTGTGGTGAACGCAGCCCCGGAGCGCGGTTACGTCTCGAACCGCGACATTTTTAAGCAATTTATTACACCTGCCAGTGACCTGGCGCTTTGGCCACTCTTCTTCTGGAGAGAAGTTGTTTTCTAGACCCCAGGCAAATGTTCCTTAATTCTCCTGAGGGGTTTATTCTGTTGACTTTACGTTTGAAAGTGAACTCGGCCTTTTAAATAACTCTGATTTTGAGTAAAATCGTCCTCTTGCTATTTGTCCTTAATTAAACATTCTGAGAAGCTGTAACCGAGCCCCAGTCCCTTTCTGATTTTAGATTTGCCTAAAATCGGTCGATGTCACTGTCACGGCTGTTGATCTCGGGGCTGGCAGTAAAACAACTTGTTAGTTGAAAAAGCCCTTTTTTTTTTTTTTTTTTTTTTCCTTAAAATAGTGTTTGGAAGAGACGGCTTCGCTTAGCCGTGCGCTGTTCTCCGTCAGATCGGCGGGCTTTCTCTGTGGTGGTGGTGAATTCTCCCCGTGCCCCCGGCGCAGGTGAAGGGGCACATTTTAAATTGGGTATTTTTTTCTTTCCCCCCGCCCCAAGGAGCCCCTGCGACACCCTGTAAAGGAATTTCTGCCCCAGGTTTCGCCCTCTGCCTGACGCGGGGCGCCTTGCTTCTGGCTTACGGCTCCTCGCACGTTGCCGGTGCCGTTAGACCCTGCCCGGTGCGGAAATGCGCTGGTGATGCCAACGGCGCCGGCTCCGGTTAAACCGTCCCCTGGCCCAAAGACGGGCTCCTGCTGAGAAAATAATCTTGAGTTTATTGTTGAGCGGCTTTGTGGTGGCACGGAGCCCTTGTGTCTCCCCCCCCAACCCACTTTTGGGGGGTTCCCCTTGCTCTGCCGCGGGTCTCCCCGTCACATGAAGCTCTCCACCGTCCTCTTCCGGCACAGCTCGCACCTCCCTCCCGGCGGAGCTGCCCCCGCCGTCACCTCCAGCTCGTGCTTTCCCGATCCCCCCGGGCTGTCGCCTGCTCTCCCGGCCGGCACGGCCGCGGCGGAGACGCGGAAGGAACCGGTGAGGGCGGAGGCGACCTCCTGCTCGTGCCGGTGGCGGCGGCGGCTGCAGCGGCGAGCGCCCCACATCTCCCTGCGGAAATGTGCCGTGAAGAGCCCGTAGATGAGCGGATCCAGGCACGTGTTGAAGAGGCCGAAGAGGAAGAGGATGTGGCTGAGAGACGGCGGCACCTTCTCCCGGGTCAGCATCTCGGGGGAGAACCAGTACCAGAGGCCCAAGAGGTAGTAGGGCGTCCAGCAGACGATGAAGGTCAGGACGATGACGATGGACATCTTGAGCGTGCGCATCCTGGCCCGGGGGATGTTGTTGCGGGAGCGACGGAGCTGGATCTCCTGGGAGGAGGCTGCGGGGTGGAAACGGAGCGAGAGGTAGGAAGGAGAGGAGGAGGAGGAGCGCGGCGCCCAGGGGTTAATTAAGAGCGCTGGGTTAACGAGCTGGGCAGGGGGGACCCGAGCGGGACGCTGGACCCCAGCAGGAGCGTCGGGAGGTGAAAAAGGAAGAGAAGAACCGAGCGGTGATGGGAGGAAAGGGTGGAGGAGCGGCGCGGCCCCGGCCCGTGCTCTCACCCCCGGCGTCCTTCATCCTGCCCGAGATGGCGGCGAGGATGCGGCCGTAGCAGAGCACCATGACGAGCAGGGGCAGGAGGAAGAGGCAGGCGAAGGTGAACATGTTGTAGAGCGTCTCCTGCCAGTGCGCCCCGAAGCTGCCCACCGTCGCGCACTGCACGAAGCGGCGGGGCCGCGACCGGCTCACCGTGCGGAAGACGAACGCCTGCAAGGGGCCGCGGGACCGTCGGCGGCCTTCCTCCCCCCCACCCCACCCCGCCGTCACCATCATCGTCCCACCCCAGGCGGTGGCATCCCCTCCGAGGTCTCCCCGCCCCACCCCGGGGCTGGGGTTCGCCCACCTGCGGCAGGGCCAGCACGGCGCTGAGCGCCCACGCCGCGCGCAGCATCGCCTTGTTCCTCCTCTCGGCGCAGCCCACCGCCAAGGGGTTGACGATGGCGGCGTGACGGTCCAACGCGATGACGACGGTGACGAAGGCCGAGGCGTACATGGCGGCCAGCTTGAGGAACATGAGCGCCCGGCACGCCGCGTCCCCCCCGTACCACTGCACGGTGACGTTCCAGGCGGCGTCCAACGGCATCACCACCACCGTCACCAGCAGATCGGCCGCTGCCAGGTTGGCCATCAGGATGCGGACGCGGGGCGGACGCCGCCGCCGCGCCCGGGCGGCCGACCAGAGCACGGCACCGTTGCAGCAAGCCGAGGAGAGGAAGAGGAGGCACGTCAGGGCCACCCGCACCTTGGCCGCGGTGGAGAAGGTGGGCAGCAGGACGGGCTCCTCGCCGGCGCAGCTCCGGTTCCCCGCCATCCCGGTGACGTTCATGCCGGCGGTGGCCTCTGCGGGGCTGGGAGCCCGGGGACCCGCTCGGGCTCGTCCCCGGCTGCGCTGTCACCGCGGCAGGACGTGGTGACGCTGAGCATCTTTTGGGTCTGCCCCGATTCTCCCGGCAGGGCCCTGCTCCTCTGCCCCGAGTTTGGTCGGGTCTCAGCCCGGGGGGGACCCAGGGCGATGGCACCGGCCCGGGTCCCCTCTCGTTTCCGAGGCCGGGGCGCGGTGCATAAAGGAGCCCGGCCCCAGGCTGGGGACAGTGGCCTCGTCTGTGTGTCCCCCCCCTTTCCCCGAGGACCCCCCGGCTCTGGGAGCACCCGGGGGTGCAGCTCACCCCCAGGACCCCTCAGCACCCAGCAGGACGAGGCTGGTCACCCGTGTCCCCCGGCATCACCCCCCTCTCGGTGTCCCCTGGCCAGCCTGGGCTGTCCTTCCTCCTCCTCCTCCTCCTCCTCCTCCTCTCCCGGGGAATAACCCTGCAGGGGTTAGAAAATCCCTCTTGTCACCGAGGCCACGGGGAAGGGGACGGCGGGGGGGTCCTCGCGTCTGTGGCGGTGCCACGTCCTTGTGCCCGGCCCCCCCTGCCGGCCCCCCCCTCCTCGGGGTGTTTTTAGCTGGGCTGAGCTCTCGGCGGCAGAGGGTGAGGAAGAGCGTGGCGGGGGGGGGGGGGGGGCCTGGCTGTCCCATGGGTGCTGCCCCCCGTCCCCAGCCGTGCCCTGTGACAGTGTCCTCCGTCCCAGGGCCACCGTCCCCAGCGGTGTCCCCCAGCAGCAGCAGCGCCCCACGGCAGTGTCCCCAGCCCTGGCAGTGTCCCCAGCCCCAGTAGTGCCACGACAGTGTCCCCGAGCACCAGCAGTGTCCCCATGGCAGTGTCCCCAGCCCCAGCAGTGTCCCCCAATAGTGTCCCCAGCCCTGGTGGTGTCCCCAGCCCCAGCAGTGCCCCACGGCAGTGTCCTGAGCCCCGGCAGTGTCCCCCAACAGCGTCCCCCAGCCCCAGCAGCGCCCCACGGCAGTGTCCCCAGCCCTGGCAGTGTCCCCAGCCCCAGTAGTGCCACGACAGTGTCCCCGAGCACCAGCAGTGTCCCCATGGCAGTGTCCCCAGCCCCAGCAGTGTCCCCCAATAGTGTCCCCAGCCCTGGCAGTGTCCCCAGCCCCAGCAGTGCCACGACAGTGTCCCCAGCCCCAGCAGTGTCCCCAAGCAGCAGCAGCAGTGCCCCACGCAGTGTCCCCTGCCCTGCCAGCGTCCCCAGCCCCACCAGTGCCCCACAGCAGTGTCCCCAGCCCTGGCAGTGTCCCCAGCCCTGGCAGCACCCCACGGCAGTGTCCCCAGCCCCAGCAGTGCCCCATGGCAGTGTCCCCAGCCCTGGCAGCGTCCCCAGCCCCACCCGTGCCCCACGGCAGCGTCCCCTGCCCCAGCAGCGCTCCATGGCAGTGTCCCCAGCCCCAGCGGTGCCCCACGGCAGTGTCCCCCAGCCCCAGCGGTGTCCCCCAGCCCCGGCAGCCCCTCCGGTGCGGTACCGCTCTGCAGTGCTGCCCAGCCGCGCTTGCCGCAGCCGGTGCCGCCAGCGCCCGGCACAGCCCAACCTCCCGCTGCGGCACAGGGCCGGCCTCGGCCTCGCCGGGAGGCCACGGGCTCCCCACACCCCCCGGCACAGCGCTGCGGGGGCTGCGGTGCCCCCCACCCCGTGGGGGTCCCTGCCAGCACCCTCACCTCCCCCCTGGAGACGGGGCCCCCCACCGGCACCAGGGCTGAGCCTGTGCCCACCCGCTGGGACCCCCCCGCTGTGTCCCCATGGCGGGGGACAGTGTGGTGCCCTGTGGCGGCCGGGCCACCCCCTCCCATGGCCACACCACGGCTCGGGACCCCCCCAGTCTGCCAGCAGGACTCATCAGGGTCCCCTCGCCCAGATGTGCTGGCACCCAGATGTGCTGGCACCCAGATGTGCCAGTCCTTGTTGCACCCCAGCACCCAGATGTGCTGGTGCCCAGATGTGCTGGCACCCAGATGTGCCAATCCTCGTGCACCCTGGCACCCAGATGTGCTGGCACCCAGATATGCTGGTGTCCAGATGTGCCAGTCCTCACGCACCCCGGCGCCCAGATGTGCTGGCACCCAGATGTGCCAGTCCTTGTTGCACCCCAGCGCCCAGATGTGCTGGTGCCCAGATGTGCTGGCACCCCGATGTGCCAATCCCCGTGCACCCTGGCACCCAGCTGTGCCGGCACCCAGCTGTGCCAGTCCTTGTGCACCCAGCTGTGCCCAGATGTGCTGGCCCCTGCCCATGGCAAGCAGCCCCCCCCCCCCCCCCCCCCCCCGGGCCCCCCAACACTCGGAGGCGGGCTGAGCCGTGCTGGGGCCTTTATTCACCTGGACGCCGACAGAGTGTGCCCCCCCCCCCCCCACCTCCTCCCACCCTGGCACCCCCTCGCTGGGACCCCGCGCCCCAAAACAGGGGGAGAACCCCCCTGGGGAGGGACCGTCGGGGGACACGGGGGTCCGGCGGCTGTTATTGCTCACAGCGCCCAGCCCCCGGCAGCGCCTGGCACCGGTGGGGACGTGGGCACCCCCAAACGTGGGGCAGGTCGGGCAGTTGGCGGCTGCTGCCGAGGTCCGTAGGGAAAAGCTCTGCTGGGAGGATGAGGAGGGAGCAGGAGGAAGATGCAGGGGAGACGGCGCGGGGGGGGGACACGCTGGCTCCTGAAGGGATTTGGGGTCGTGCAAAGTTTCTGCCAATGGCAGCAATGGAAGCATTATCATGTGCCCACAGTCATCAGTAGGGTTCAGAGTGAACGTTGCCACCGCCTGCACGAGGAGGCCCCACTCTGGCACCAGAGCAGCCGGGCAGGGACAGAGCGGCCACCCGGGGTGGTCCCTTCACCGGGGGGGGGGGGGGGGGTGTGGTGTGTGTGTGGGGGGGTGTCCTCGAGGACGCCGGGAGCGGGACCCAGGCAGCCGGGCGCCGCTCCGGGTTTGGGGAGGACACGGGTGGGGGGGGTGGGGGGGTGTCCCTAACTGCCCGGCTCCGGGGCCGTGCTGCTCTGGAAGTTGGCCAACTGCCGCATCTCCTCCGTCTGCATGGAGTGCCGGCGCAGCAGCTTGCGGCGCCCCTTGGGCGAGCCGGGGGCCGGGGGGCCGCGGGGGCCGGGGGGGTGCGGGCCGGGGTGCAGGGGGGGCAAGAAGCCGGCCCTCCCCGGGGCCAAGGGCTCCAGCAAGAGGGTGCCGGAGCCGCGACGCTCCAGCAAACCGGGCGGGCGCCGGCGGGTGCCCGGGGGGGACTCGGCGGCTGGCAGCGGCATGGCCGACGCGGCACAGCGCCGGCCTCGCCCCGGCGACGGGGGTGGTGAGCCGGCCCAGGGGCGCCCCTCCATTTCGGGGGGTTCCCGGCGGGGCGGTTTGACCCGTGCCGTTTCGGGGGCCGTGTTCCGGCGTGCCAGCGGCTGCGGGCAAGCGGGGGGCACCCGCTCGGCCCAGGCAGCCCCCGGCAGCCCCGCCGCCTCCCGGCCCTCCACGCTGTGCCGCCGCGGGCGCCCGCCCAGGCTCAGCCCCTCCATCCCCGTCACCAAGCGCTCGGGGGGTCCCCGCGTCCCCTCCATCCCCGGGGCCACCAACCCCCAGGGCTCTGAATTGAGACGCTTCAGCGGCCGCCCCCGGGCGCGGGACGGCTCCGGTACGGCGGTGACCGGTGCCGGCGGCGGCGGGGGGAAGCAGAAGACGTCCCTCTCCTCTTCCTTCTCGCTGCCGGCCGGCGAAGCCGCCGTCCGCACCTCGATGTCGGAGGGCGACATGCAAAGCGCCGGCGAGCGTTTCTCCTCCAGCCCCGGCGAAGGGGGCGAATTCAGGTATTGCCGGGTGGTTTTGGTACCCGAGGGCGAGGTGTCGGTGGTGATGATGATCACCTCCTTCCCTCGGGCTTTGCAGGCATCCAACAGCACCTGCAGCGTCTCCCGGTCCCCCCGGTTAATGGCGTAAACCAAAGCGGAGGCTCCGGCGTAATCGCGGGCGCTGGGATCGGCGCCGTGAGCCAACAAAACGGCGGCTACCGCCGGGCCAGCGCGTTCGGCGCAGGCGTGCATCAACGCCGTCTTGCCCATCTTATCGGGGATGTTGGGATCGGCGCCGTTTTCCAGGAGGTACCGCACCATACGGGGCTGCTCCAGCGGGTCGGCGTAGCCGGCCCGACACGCGGCCATCAACGGCGTCTGCCCGGCGGCATTGCCCTCGTTGATGTAGGCTCCCCCTTCCAACAAGAGCCGAGTGAGACGAAATTTGCCCTGCGCCACCGCTCGCAGCAACGCCGAACCGTCCGCCGGCAACATGGTTAAACCGGGAGGCCCGGCAGCACCGGGAGGGCGGCGGACGGGGCTGGGCATCGCGGCGCTTACGGCAGCGGGGACGGTGGATGGGTGTGCTGGTCCGGGAGCGTCGCCCGCTCACTGCAACGGGACACGGCGCACGTTGAAGCCCCCCCGAGCCCCCCGGGATGGGGCGGTCCCAGCTCCCTGCCTCAGTTTCCCCAGCTGGGTCCCACGAGGGGTCGGTTCCCGCAGATGCCACCAGCCGTCGCGGCGCAGCCTGTGGTACCGGCTCCCCCCGGGCCTCTCTGCCTCTGTGCTGTGCCCACCTGCCTGCACGGTCCCCTGCCCGTGTCCCCCTTCCACACCCCTGTCCCGCTGGCTGTTACCCCGTCCTGCATCCCCATTCCCCTTCCCGCATCCCCTGCCGGTACCCCCCGTACCCCATCTGCCCCCCCCGCCTCTATCCCCTCCCATGCTCCCCCAGATCCCCTTCCTGCACCCCCTCCTCGTCCTCCTCATCCCCCTGCCTGTACCCCCTGCCCGTATCCCCCTCCCGTACCCCTCCCTGCACCCCCTGCCCGTACCCCCAGCCCCTCCTGCACCCCCTGCCCGTACCCCCAGCCCCTCCTGCATCCCTGCCTGCACGGTTCCCATGGTGACCGCAGCTCATCCTGCTCCTCAGCTCTCCGACCAGCCAGGAAAATGGGGGAGAAGCCACCAACCCTCCCATTCCCCCCCAGTTCACCTGCCTGGCTGCCCCCCCCCCCCCCCCCCCCCCAGCAAGACGCTGGCTGCCACCGAGCCTGGGCCTGGCGCTCGGGGCTGCACCGTGTCCCCCCCTCCCCGGGTAGGGGGGGACACCCCAGAGAGGGGACCCCCCACCCCGGCCCCTCTCTCCCCCATCCCTCCATCCCTTCCTCTGTTACCATGGTAACCGGAGCGTGGTATCCCCCGGTGACGGGTCCCGGTCCCGGATGCCCCGGGGATGGAGGTGCCGACGACGTCGCCCGGTGGCCGCCATCCCGGCCCGCCGCCGGCGTAGCGGGGGGGAAGGCAGGGGAGGTTATTTGGAGGGTTTTTCCCCCCCCCTGCATCGCTATTTTTGGCAGCTGCTGGTGCGGGGAGGGCTGGAGCGGGATGAATCACCCGGCGGCGCAGCCAGCAAGGAACCCGCTGCGCCAAGCAGCCTGCGCGGGGGTGCGAGGAGAGAGCCGCCATGGGGCCCGGCGCGGTGGGGCTGGGGGTCACAGGGCGGCGAGGCTGGGGGCCGTGGGGCAGCAGGGCTGGGGGGTCCAACAGAGCGAGGCTGGGGGCCGTGGGGCGTCGGAGATTGGAGGGGCCGTGGGGCAGCCGGGCTGGGGGGTCCCAACACAGTGGGGCTGGGGGTCATAACGCAGCAGGGCTGGGGGGTCACAGTGCAGCGGGGCTGGGGGCCACGGGGCAGCGGGGCTGGCGGTCACAACGCAGGGGAGCCGGGGGCCACGGGGCAGCGGGGCTGGGGGTCCCAACACATCGGGGCTGGGGGTCCCAAGGCAGCGGGGCGGGGGCCACGGGGCAGCGGGGCTGGGGGGGTCACAGGGCGGTGGGGTTGGGGCTCACACCAGAGCGACGTCGGGGGCCACGGGCGGTGGGGCAGGGGTCCGCGGCACAGCGGAGCACGGGGCAGGCGGGCTGGGGACCGCGGGCGGTGGGGGCCGGGGGCCTGAGATGCCCCAGGGCGGAGGGGCTGGGGGGCCATGGGGGGGGGGGGGGGGGGCCATGGGGCAGGGAGCCTCCGCACCCCCCCGTTTCCCTTCCCGCTGGTCCTCTTCCCGGCCCCGGTCCCGGTCCCGGTCCCGGTCCCGGTCCCGGCCCCGGCCCCGGCCCCGGCCCCGGCCCCGGCCCCGGCCCCGGCCCCGCTCCCCCCCGTTACCGATCGCCCGCCCCATTCATTCCCGCCCCAGCCCCATTCATTCATTCCTTCCCCTCTCTCCCTCCGCCCCGCCCCTCGCCCCGCCTCCTCCGTCCCCTCCCCTCTGACTGGCTCCGCCGCGAGCAAATCAGCGCGGCGCTGGGCGCGCACGCCCCGCCCCTTTCGAACGTTGCGTAGCCGCGGCGGCCCCGGACGCACGTGGAGCGGCTGCGCATGCGCGGCGTGAGTACCGGGACCGGGGCGGGGGGGACACCGGGAGGGGGGGACACCGGGGCGGGGGGGGGCACCGGGAGGGAGGGAGGGGGGGACACCGGGGCGGGGGGGGGGGCGGGCACCGGACCGGGGCGCTCAGCTCTGCCCGCTGCGGGGGGGGCGGGACCGGAGACTGGGTGGGCTGCCCCGTGTCCCCCGTCCCCCCCCCGTGTCCCGGGGGGCTGCCCCGTGTCCCCAGTCCCGTGTCGTCCCCCCCACGTCCCGCCGTGGCCCGGGGCGGCTGCCTTGTGTCGTGTCCCCCCCCCGTGTCCCATGGGGCCACTCCGTGTGTGTCCCCCCTGTCCCGGGGGGGGGGGGGGGGCTGAGCCGTGTCCCCCCACTTCCCCCCGTGTCCCGGAGGGGCGGGGGTGGGGGCTGCCCGTGTCGTGTCCCCCCACGTCCCCTCGTGTCCCGGGGGGGCTGCCCCGTGTCGTGTCCCCCCCCCTCGTGTCCCCGGGGGGAGGGGGGGGCTGCCCGTGTCGTGTCCCGTGTCCCGGCGGGGGGGGGCGGGCGGGCTGCCCCACAGCTCCCTGTGTCGTCCCCCCCCGCCCGGGGGGCTACCCCCCCGACCCCCCTAAATCCCCCCCCCCCCAGCGCAGGGGGGCTGCCCCCCCTCCAAACAAGAGGGGCTGCCCCGTGCCTCCCCCCCCCCCCTTTATCCCCACACCCCCTCTGTCGTCGTGTGTCCCCCCCCCAGCGCCCCCCCCCCCCCCCCAGCCATGGCGGGCCGGGGCCGGGGCCGGGGCCGGGGCCAGATGACCTTCAACGTGGAGGCGGTGCATCGGGGAAGGGGGAGGCGCTGCCCCCCCCCACCCTCCAGCCCTCCCCCCTCTTCTCCGGTAAGTCCTTGAAAAGGGGGGGGGGGGGGTGTCCCGGGGTGGGGGGGGGGTGTCCCCCCGTGGCTGAGGACTGACACGCTCGCTGCACGTGTGCCCCCCCCCCAGCCCCTGGAGCACCGGGCGGCCCCGCTGCCGGGGGGGGAGGAGGGCGAGTACATGCTGGCCCTCAAGCAGGAGCTGCGGGGGGCCATGAAGAACCTCCCCTACTTCGTCAAGCCCGGGGCGCCCCGGAGAGGTACCGGGGGGGGGGAATTGGGGGGGGGGGGGGGCTCCCTGATCCTCCTGCACCCCCACACCCCCGTCGAGCAGGGTGGGAAGGGAGTGGGGGGAGAGGGTGCCTGCCCCGCGGCCCCCAGCCCCGCTGTGTTCTGACCCCCCCAGCCCCGCTGTTGTGACCCCCCCGGAACCCCACGGCCCCCAGCCCCACTATGTTGTGACCCAGCCCCGCCGTTGAGACCCCCCCATGGCCCCCAGCCCCGCTGTGTTCTGACCCCCCCACACACACACAGAGCCCCCAGCCCCGCTGTTGTGGCCCCCCCGGGGCGTTAAGGACGCGGCCCCCGGCCGGCAGCAACCGAAGACCGCCTGTTGCTCTTCGCCGGCGGTATTTATAGCGGGCGGGGGCGTCCACGCGCCGTCCGCAGCTCGCTGATAGGTTACAGCCCGGCGTCCACGCGCCGTCCGCAGCTCGCTGATAGGTTACAGCCCGGCGCCCACGCGCCGTCCGCGCCCCAGCGGATTGGCCCGTTCCCCCTGAGCACGCGACGGGCCGTTACCTCGTCCTTCGCCCCTTCCTCCTCCGTCCTCTGCTGAGGCGCCGCCTCGGGGGCGCGGCGCTCGCTCCCCAAAACCCGGTTCAGCGATGGCCGTCCTCGGAGTGCCCGTCCCCGCACCCCCCCAGCCCCGCTGTTGTGACCCCCCCCAGCCCCACGGCCCTCAGCCCCGCTGTTGCGGCCCCCCCCCAGCCCCACACACCCCCAGCCCCACTGTTATGACCCCCCAACCCCGCTGTGTTCTGACCCCCCCCAGCCCCACTGTTGTGACCCCCCCCAGCCCCACGGCCCCCAGCCCCACTGTTGTGACCCCCCCCCCAACCCCGCTGTGTTCTGACCCCCCCCAGCCCCGCTGTGTTCTGACCCCCCCAGCCCCGTGCCCCCAGCCCCACTGTGTTCTGACACCCCCCCCCCCCCCCCCAGCCCCACTGCACCGGGCCCCATGCTGTCCAGCACGGGTCCCACGCGTGTCCCCCACCCAGACACCCCCCACCCCACTGACGCCCCCCCCCCCCCCCCCAGATATCGAGCGCTACTCGGACAAGTACCAGATCTCCAGCCCCGTCGACAGCGCCATCGACTGGAACCCAGGTGGGGGGGGGGGGGAACAGGGGACCTGGGGGGGGGGTGGACATGGGAACGGGGGGGGGGGGGCTGGGGGGGGCCCGATCCAGCCCCTCGCTCTGCCCCGCAGACTGGAGGCGGCTGCCGCGGGAGCTGAAGATCCGGGTGCGGCGGCTGCAGAAAGGCCGTGAGTGTCGTGTGTGTGTCCCCCCCGTCCCCCCCCCCCCCCGTCCCGTCCCCACCGTGGGCTGGACTCTGCCCCCACCCCCGGGGGGGAGGGGGGTAATGCTCCCCTCTGCCCCCCACCCCCCCCCCCAGGGACCACCATCCTCATCCCCAAGTGCAAGCAGCGGGTCGCGCTCGACAAGGAGGAGACCATTAAGAAGCTGGAGGTAACGAGGCCGAAGGCTCAGCCACCGTCCCCCGGGGGGGGGGTGTCCCCCACCAGGGTGGCCCAGCTGGGTTTTGGGGGTCGTCGTCGTCCCCCCCCCCGGGTTAACGCTGCGGGGGGCTCCCCTGAACCCCCAGAGCCTGGAGAAGAAGGAGGAGGAGGTGACGTCAGAGGAGGAAGAGGAGAAGGAGGAAGAAGAAGAAGGGAAGGAAGAAGAGGAAGAGGAGTACGACGAGGAGGAGCACGAAGAGGTGAGATGGGAGATGGGGGGGGGGGGGGGCATCCCAGTGGGACCCCAGTCGGGGTGACGGGCGCAGCCGTCCTGGCTGTGGGGTGGCCTGGGGGGGGGGGGGGGTGTGCCACCCTGACCCCCGCCGTGTGTCGTGTCCCCCCCCCTCCAGGAGACCGACTACATCATGTCCTACTTCGACAACGGGGAGGACTTCGGCGCCGACAGCGACGACAACATGGACGAGGCGGTCTACTGAGCCCCCCCCCCGGGGACACCGGGGTCCCCTGTCACCCCCCCCACCCCCACCCCCCCCCCCCGAATACCAGGGTCCCTTGTCACCAGCCCCCCCTGCCCCGAACACCCGGGCCCTTGTCACCAGCCCCCTGCAGACCCTGGGGTCCCCTGTCACCCCCCCACCCCCAGCACATTGGGGTCTCCTGTCACCCCCCTCCCCAGGCGCCTGGGTCCCCTGTCCCCGTCCCGTCCCCCCCCCCAGAACACTGGGATCCCCTTGTCACCAGCCCCCCAGGGTCCTCCTGTCACCCCCCCCCCCCCCGAGCACCGGGGTCCCCTGTCACACACACCCCCCCCCCCCGGAGCACCGGGGTCCCCCTGTCACATACACACACACCCCCCCGGAGCACTGGGGTCCCCCTGTCACCCCCCCCCCGAGCACCGGGGTCCCCCTGTCACCAGCCCCTCCAGCCTGCAGGTGGCACTTGTGCTCCAGGGACGGAGGGGTGGGACCGCCCCAGGGTTGGGGCACCCCAGGGTGCTGGCACATGCGGGGGGGGGGGGACGGGGGCAACACACACATGGGGACACCCCCCTGCCCCTCGACTTGGGGGGGGGGTCCCGAACCCTGGGAGGGCAGGCTGGGGGAAGGAAGGACCCCCCAGCCTTGTCCCCAAGCCAGCGGTGGGTGGGATTGTCCCTTTGGAGGCGGTTTTAGGGGTGACGGGGGGGGGGTTGTCCCCCCAAACTCCCCCTGCCCCCCCCCGGCCTCACACCCCCCCCCCCGCCCCCCTTTTGCAGCAGCTTTTTAACGTTTGGGGGTTTTTAATCGTTTTGGGTGGATTAAAGTCAATTTCTGTATTTCCAGCTCGTCTCGTCCTGGGGCCTCACCCACACCCTGGATTTTGGGGGGCTGATAAGGGGGTTCCCAGGCTGCCCCTCCCTGCTGAGCCCCCCCCCCCCCGCATTACTGCAGGGTCTCATGAGCTGATTGTAAACAACACCTTGTATTGTAGGGTCGCGGGGGGGGGGGCGGGAGAGACCTGCCCCCCCCCCCCCCCCCCCCTAGGGGTGGGGGTCTGGGTGCACCCATGGGTGCAGGGAGCAGCTGTTTGGGGTGCCCCCCCCCCCCCCCTTTTCACCCCACACGTGTGGGGCCAGCTCCTGCCATCGCCTGGGCCGGATGGGTGCCCGGCGGCACCCGGTTTTCCACCCCGGCACCCGCGTCAGCTCAGGCTTGGGGCACACCACCCCCCCCCCCCCCCGGCCCCCCCTGGCCCCGGCTATGTGTGGGGTGGGCACGTGGCACCCGCTGGGTGGGGGGGGGCGGGTGTGTGTGCGTGCAAATCCCCAGCTCCTGGAGTCAGGGGATGCAGCGGCACCATGTCCCTGTCCCCCCGTTGTCCCTGTCCCCCCGTTGTCCCCGTCCCCCGTTGTCCCCGGGGCTGTGGCAGCAGCTCTTGAGTTCTTGGGGGGGGGCGAGCAGGTTCAGGGGGACCCCAACATGCCCCCCCCCCCCCGGGGTTTCCCTGGCCTGGATTAACCCCTGTGGCGCTGGGCTCCAGCGACATCGGGTGCAGGGGCGGCAGGGGAAGGTTTGTGCCTCTTGGGGGGGGGGGAGCAGGTTTGAACACCCTCCCCGGACCTCTCGGGGGTCCCCCCGAACCCCCCCCAAACGGGGCTGATTCAGGGTGCTGGGTTGAGCCCCGCCAAACTCGTTGCATGCACCGGCAGGGAGAAAAGCTGCTGGGGGGGGGTGGGGGGGTTGGGGGGGGGGCAAAGGTGTTTTGTGCAGAGGGAGGGGAGGAGGCAGAGCCGGGGTGGGGGCCGCTCATGTGAACCTCATGTGACGGGGAGGCGCCGCCCCGTGTCTCGTGTCCCCCCCCCCCGCCCCGGGCAGGGTTCCCGTTTATGGCGGGTTTTTAATCCCTGGGTAAGCAAAACAAAACAAAACAAAACATTAAAAAAAAAGAAATCCAAGCCAAACAAAAGCAACAGCTCAGCAAACCCAACGCTTGTTTGCTTTCAGGTCCCCCCCCCCCCCCGCCCGAAAGCGGAGGCGTCCCCAAAGGTGGCCGGGCCATCCCGGGACTCCAGGAGGTGGCGATTTCTCAGCTGCAGCCCCCGGTGCTTCCGCAGAGCGAAGAAATAATCCCGCAGGGGCGAGAGGGGTGGGCAGCAGCGGGGGGGGGGACACACTCCCACCCCCCCACCCCCCCCCCGAGGAAGGATCCGGCCCACCTCCGGGAATAAAACCAGCTGAAAAGCCTCCGGCCGGGCCGAGGCAGGGACGGGGGAATCGGGGGGTGGGAAGAGCCCCGGGATTTCGGCGGGGGGGTTGGGGGAGCTGCCCCGAATCCCCTGGGG
>CM049914.1:904249-950625 GCA_027474245.1 Spheniscus humboldti | reverse complement strand
GGTGCTCGCTGCTCCCCGTTGCCCCCCCCGCCGCGGTGCTCCGGGGGCCGCCGTTGATCCCGGGGACCGCGGTTGATCCCGGGGACCTTTGGCCGAGTTGGGAGCAGCTGGGAAGCGGGGCCGGAGCCAGCAACGGGCCCCACGCCGGGAGCCGGGGGCGAGCGGCCAGCGAGCGGCACCGCAGGGTGGCCGGCATCCCGCTGGGGCTGGGGCGCGTTGCGGGGGGGGGGGGGGGGCATCGCACCGGGGTGGGGACCCCCCAACCCCACAGGGCCGACCATCACCCCGGCCTCCCGGCTGGGACCCGTGCGACTCCCGCCTCCTCCGTCCCTCCCTCCGCTTCTCCCTGAGGCCTGTGGGATCCCACGGCCATGGGCGGCAGCAGCCCCCCCCCCCCCCCCCCCCCCGGGCCCGAATCCTGCGCTGGGCTGCGGCAGCCTCTGCCCCGGGCTGGGGCGGGGGGGGGGGGACACACGACGGACGGACAGATGGACGCACGGACAGGTGGCTTCGTGGAAGGATGGATGGACACGGGGGTGATCCCCAGAGCAGATCCCAGATATGGGGGTGGCTCCGGGGGCAGAGACACCATCACACCCCCCACACCCCCCTTTGCCGGGGATGTCGGGGGGTGGGGGGGCACAGCGGCTTAAATCCCTTCCCCCCCCCCCCCCCGAAAACCACCATTTTTGGCCCAATTTGGCTGCAGCCGCTGCTTCCCCAGCTCGCTGGAAATAACACCCCCCCACCCCCCTGCACCCCCCCACCCCCCCAATATGGCCTGGGCAGGAGGGGGGGGGGGGGGGCGAGGGGCCAGGATGCGGCCCCGTGGTGCTGGGGACGTGCGGACGGTCCCGAGCCGCTCCGGCGTAAAATCGCAGCCGCCGCGCCCGCCCGGGGAGCGGGGGGGGGGGGGGGCGGGGTGTTATGGCCCTAATTTAATTGCGGCTGTAAAGCGGGGCTGGGGTGGGTGGGGTGGGGGCAGGGTTCTGTGCCGCGGGGGGGGGGCGGGGGAGGGCGGTGCTGTCCCCTCCCTGTCTTTTTACGGGGGGGGAAACACACATTTGGGGGGGGGTGTTATTGTAGGGTCTCCAGGGCGGATCCCCCCCCCCCGAGCGGGGCAGGTGGAGCCTGGCCCGGGGCAGATCCGCACCTGGGCTGGGATAACGGGAGGGGGCTGGGGGGGGGGGGCCTGGGGGCACCTATAAAATGGGGGGCTGGGGGGGGGGGGGGCTTCTCTCCCCCCCCCTCCTTCCCACGCTGCTGCGGAGGGGTGAGTATTTGCAGAGTCTGGCCCCCAGCTGCTGGCCAGGAGCCCCCCAGCCGGCCGCAGCCCCCCTGGACGGCCACAGCCCCCCCTCGGCCGGCCACAGCCCCCCCCCAGCTGGTCACAGCCCCCCTGGATGGCCACAGGCCCCCCTCAGCCGGTCACAGCCCCCCCCCAGCTGGTCACAGCCCCCCCTTGGCTGGCCACAGCCCCCCCCAAGCAGGTCACAGCCCCCCTGGATGGCCACAGGCCCCCCTCAGCCGGTCACAGCCCCCCCCCACCCGGCCACAGCCCCCCCACCTGGTCACAGTCCCCCCCCCGTCCGGCCACAGTGTCGTGTCCCTGTCATCGTCCCCGTCCCCCCCCCCCCCCCAGCTCGGCTCTTTCTGCCCATACTTGGCCTGGAGCGGGGCCGACCCTTCGCCCGCTTGGAGGGCAGCCCGGGCGCCCCGGGGACCCGCGCCAGCCGGGCACGGGGACCGCGGCTCGGCCCCCCCCCAACGCCTTGACGCATGCCCCCGGGAAGGGAAACTGAGGCACGGAGGGGAGCCAGAGCAACTGGTGCCCGGAGGGTTTCCCCACGGGTGCGGGGGGGGGGTGGGGGGGTGTCCCCGTGAGCTTCGCACCCATGGGAGCGCCTGGGGTGGGCTGCTTCGAGGGGAGGCACGGAGGATCGCCGAGCCGTGGTGTTCGCACCGTCGTGGAGGGGGGGGGAACACGACGACATTCCCGGGAGCCCCTCGCGGCACCGGGCTGGGAACGCGGTGACTTTCCCGGACGGAGCTGGGATAAGGGCAGGGTGGGGAAACGCGGTGGTTGGAGTAAACGGACGAGAGCGGGGCTAAACCCGCCGCGGCGGCATCGCGTCCCTTCGCCGGCGTCACCGGTGGCAGGGCTCGTACCGGGGACAGGGACTCCACTCGCCCCGCGGGGTCGGGGTCGGGCTCGCCGGGGCCGAAGGTGCGGGCCGAGGCTTGCGGCTGGACGAACCGTGCTGGCCTGGCAGGGCTGGAACAGCTGGCTTCCCGGCGATAAGGCCCCTACGTGCCGAACCGGTGCCGCGCTGCACCGGCAGCGGGGAGATAAGGGCAGGCGGGGGGGGGGGGGGGGGGGAAGGGGCTCCCGGCGAGGTTGGACGAGGCGTCAGCGGCTCTGGCAGGATGGGGAAACTGAGGCACGGTGGATTTGTGCACGGGTGCGGCGTCGCAGGGGTGACCGGAGAGGAACGTGAGCCCCCGCCGCTGCCTCGGTGTTCCGGGGCCGGCCCCGTATTCCCCCCCCCCCCCCCCCCCCGCCAGCTCCCGGGGTGTCGGGTCGAGCTGCAGCGGGGGCCTCACCGGGAGCGAGCCGCCGGGCGACGGGCAACCGGGGGCGGCTGCCAAATCGGGGAGGGGTGAGGGACCGGAGCCCGCTGCCGAGCTCGCGGCTGTTTTCCTCGCTGGGTTCCTCAATACGGCCGGCAGGCGCTGGCAGCGTTGGCGCCCCGGCCCTTTTTCCGTTAACTTTCACCTACATCCCCAAAAAAGGGCTACGGAGGAGGGAGGACGCTGCTACGCCGGCCTCTGGCGGCGACGGAGACCGAGGAAGACACGGGTGCCGCCCGCGTGCGGCTCGGGGGCCGGCAGGAGTTTCCCACCCCGGGTCCCGCTCAGCGTGCCTCAGTTTCCCCTCCCAGCCGCCAGCCGGGACGGTCTGCTCCCACCTCGGCCGGTCCCCGGGGATGCCGCGGGCGAGTCAGGGGAAAAAAAAAGCTCGGCAAAGCTCGGCTCACGCCAGGCTGCAGGTGCTTTGCCGGCTGGGTCCCAAAAAACGGGGGGAAACCCCCTCCTCCGAAGCCTGGAGAGCGCAGCGTGGGTTTCGGGGTTCCCCGCGCCGCAGAGCGGAAGCGCTGCCCCGCTCCGGGCCATCGGCTGCGGTCCCCGTCGAGGAGCGCCAGCGCCCAAAGGCGGGTGCTGCCGTAGCACCCCAGCTTCTGCCGGCGGATGGGGCCCGGGGGAACGCGTCCCCCAGGGTGACCCCATCCGGGACTGGGCCACCCTCCACCCCCCCCCCCCCAAATCCAAGAGGCTCCACAACCATCTCGCTTCCCTCTTTTATTAACCACGGCCCCTCCGGGGGCCTATGGCACACCCGCAGCACCAAGAACGACACTGGTTTTTCTCCCCCCCCCCCCCCCCCCCCCCCCCCAACTTCCCTCCCCCCTTCCCAAAACCCGGATACAAAACAGTAGAAAAAGGAGCTATTGCTGGTCTCGATTCATGTCCCCAACAGTCGGAGGCAGCCGCTGGGATTTAAGAACTTCCCTCTCTTCAGGCGAAGCGGGGAAGAGCCAGCCCCCCCCGCCCCCCGCCGGGATGGGGTTCGGTTCCGCCGGCAAGGCTGGGTTCGGCACCAGCTTGGGTCAGGACGGACGGCGAGGGGAAAAAACGGGCGAGGAATTCTGCCGGGGGGGGGATGGGGGGGGAACCGCTCGCTCCGGCGTCCCACGGGATCCTCACCGGCCCCTGCGGGTCCCCAGCAAGGCCAGGGGGAAGCGGCGCGGCGGGTAGCGACGGAAATCAAGAGCAGGCCGGGCGCTCCGGCCGTTCTCCCCGGCCCACGGGAGCGCGGGCTTCCGCCGGCCGAGAAAATTAACACGGCGAGATCAAACCGCGGAACGCCAACCGGCTGGGAGGCGGAGGCGAGCTTCCAAGCGGAATTCCGGCGAGCAAAGGAGAGCGGGCTTGGCGCGCCGGGCAGCGCTCCTCGGCCTAAGCCAAAGCTCCTCCGAGGGGGGTCGGCCCTTTCCCCGGGGGGCTGGACGGAGCCGCTGCTCATCGCTCTCCGTCTCCACGTCGCCCTGGGGCGAGGGGGAGAGAGGGAGCGCCGGAGCAGCGGCAGGACGGCCCGCCGCCGGGCGGCTCCGAAATGAAAAGGGCGTTTGGGGCGAGAGCGCCGCCAACCCCGCCGTCGGAGGAAGGGGTTTAGTTACAGTCCCCGCGCGCGCGCTCTCGGACACCGAACCGAACAAACAGGTCGCGCCCGTCCCCCAGGATGGCGTTTTCGGGTTGAAGGCATCACGACGGCCGTTTCTGACGTAACTGTCTTGTTGTTTTGGGTTTTTTAAAGTCTTTTTAGGCTGGAATCTGCCTCCCCTCAGGGTTTGTAAAGGAGGCGGGCGAGGCCTTTACACCTCCCCTGCTCCACCTCAAGATTCTCCTGGCGGTTTCCACGTAAGCACCTTGGTAGTTTGGGTTGGTTTTGGGTTTTTTTTTTTGGAAGACACTGGCTGTGAGCGAGGTCCAAACCCACCCCTGAGCCGCAGCAGGGGTTTTCTCGGTACAGCCAGCACGCGAGGGAACGCGAAAGACTCGTACACCTCATCGCCTCTTCCACGCTCGCCGAGCAGAGCCGGGGGTTGCCCTTCGAGCGGCCGCTCCTGCAGCAGGGCTCCTAGACCCGAGGCCCGGGCGCTGCTCGCAAGGCGTCCATCACGGCGGATTGAGAGTCCAGAAAAAGCGGGAGAGTAACTTTTTCCTCGGCGCTCACTGCACGTTAGCGATGCAGGGGTCCACCTGCGGGAGGAAGCCGAGAGGCCGTCGAGACGCTCGGAGCCTTCGTCCCAAGGCTAAACCCCACCGAAGCGTTTCTGCCCGAGCCGCCTCCTCTGTCCTGCCGCCCTCACCCAGGGGTTAAGCCCTTCCCGCGGCCAGCCGCGCCGGCAGCGCTTCTCACCTCCGTGTAGGTGGGTGGTGGCATGAACTTGAACTCCGGAGCGTACATGAAGATGGGGCTGTCGAAGCTTTCGGGATCATCCAGGAGGGGAGTGGTGGGGCTCTCCAGGCGGTGGTCTTCGGGAACGATGTCCAGGTAGCACGGGGGTGCTGCGAGGGACGGAGGGATCGGTGAGCTCTCCGCCATCGCCCGTGCTCCCCCGGCCAACACCCCACCGTAACCCCTCTTAGCCCCCCCAAACTTGGTGTGTCACAGCGGTGCCCACCAAGGACCCCTTCGCTCCACTCACCTTCCGGAGCATCGGGGAGGTTCAAGTCCACCCAGCTCATTTCGGAGCTGGTCTGACTGGCCATGCTGGAGCTGCGGCTGCCGATGCCCGAGCGGCTGCCGATGACAAGGGGCAGCTCCAAGATGATCTTCTTGGAGCCCGGGACGCTGACGTAGATCTGCGAGGGCAAGAACCGGAGCTTTAAGGGATGTCGGGAACCAAGAGGGGGACAAAGTTTGCTGGTACGTTGGCCAAGCGAGGAAGAGGAACGGCAATCGGAGCCACTCACCTGCAGGAAATACTCGACGCGCAGGATGTTGCAGCCCAAGATGGACGGTTTGAGCTTCTTGACGCGGATGGTTTTGCCCCGCCAGGAGTCGGACATGCCCGAGATGATGTGGTTGCCTCGGACGCAGGAGAGTTTTTGGGTGAAGACCTTGGTCTGCCCGTTGGCCAGGTAGGTGTGCTTGGCGACGATGGCCGCTTTGGGCACCACAATGCGGGAGCAAGTGTTCTCGAAGTCGGCGTTGATGCAGATCTCGTCACCTGGGGAGGGAACCACGCCTGGGCCTTTAGGACGGTCCGCACTTTTTCTTTGCGGGAAGCCCCTTTTAGCTGATTAACATCCCCCCCGCCCCCCTTCTCCCCTCCCTCCCGCAGCGGAGGACAGGCTCTTACCTTCACAAAAGCCTTTCCTGTCGATTTGAGCGCTGACCGACACGCGTCCATCAGGAATGAACATACAGGACACCTTCTTCTCCTTCTTGGCAGCAACCGGGGACTGCAGAGAAACGAGGCTGTTAGCCGGGTGAAACCTGCCGGCTGCTCCCATCCCGCTCCTCCTTCCTTCCTCCCGTTCTGCAACGCGAGCCTCAAGCTCCCCGTGAGGCTCGAGTGTCTCGCAGCGGAGTGAAAGCAGAACAAGCGCCTCGCTTTACTGGTCTCGGTGTAGATTTCTACGAGTAACTAGGACTTCTTAAGAACTAAGCATTTAATCCATGCTCAGCGATAAAGCCTATTAGGGGCGTCTCAGTGACAGAGGTCGGACTGACCCTACCCAAGAGCTTTTCTCTCTCGTTACGCCTGTTGACAGCCAAAGCTCTCGCAGTAAAGCGGCGCTTACCAGCAATTCTGGAGTGTTCACATCAACAGGATCCATAACCTCGAAGCGCTTCTTTATCTCCTGAGTGGGAAAGGACGGGCGCTCCAGGAAGGCCTTCACCCAATAATCCACACAGCCGTACTTTCCCTTGAAGGTGGTACCCAGAGGCCTGGGGAAAGAAGACGCTTGTCAGACACAACTGAGGCAACGGGAGAATTTCCCGTAGCAATCCAATTCAATTTGCTTTTACGAGGCAGCGTTCCTCTCACACTCACCCCTGGGGAAGCTCGAATCCGAATTTGTACTCGTATTTGTTCCCAGGTCTCAGGATTACAGAGCCGTCCCCATCTGGGAAAAGAAAAGGGGAAGGGAAACGTCAGCTGAAGCTCCAGGGGTTTGTTCTTAAGCATTATCCTCTGTTCTGCTTGCACAGGCAGCGATCAAGACAAGCGCTGCGCAGGCTTGAGCTGCGTTAGCTGTTTGGGAAGAGCCGCCTACACCTGTCCCCCAAGAGCAGCCCGAGAACCCGGCGTCTTCTCGAAGCAGGGAAGTGCCGCTCGTTTACTCTCACTTCTCCTTTCAACACCCCCATCTGAAGGCAGAACACTGTGTCCCGCCGCGCTTCGGTCCCCGTTACCTCTCCTCACCACACCCTACTTCCACTTTGTGGGAGTTATCGAGCACCCGCTTCTTTCCCCAGCTATCTCTCCATCTCCAAGACTTCACGTCACCCCGGTTATCTCCCCGGACGCTTTGCCAAGTCCCTATCTCTCGCCTTCCCTGGAGCCAGCCTAACAAGGAGGCTGCTGAAGGGAGTTCTCCGTGCCCAGGAGAAGAGACTCCTTGCCTCGGGTGAGATCTGCGCTTGCCACTCCCTGACCACCACCCGTCCCGTGCACCGTGCCGATCGAGCAGCACCCTCCTGCCGCCCAGCCAAGGCCGACTCCGGTACTCGCTCCCTGCGGACATACAGCATCGCTGCCTGCTCTGCCAGCCACATCAACACCCAACGGCTTCTGCACGCTCCGGCAGGCAGCTCGTCCAGCTTTTGTTTCAGGCTCTGGTTAGGGCTCAGCGGCCCTCGGCTTTCAAACTTTGCACTTGACTTAGCCGAGCCCTGCCGTCCTCTGTCCCAGGTTTCAATGAATTTGCCTATTTCTCCTAAGACTCGGTCAACGTCCAGTCCCACTTCCGTCTCGGTGCCGAGCCCCGACACCAGCAAAACACTGCTACTCCTCACCGTGGAACCAACCCAGTCAACACCTGCCCCAAGGGGACGCAACCAGAGACTCCCAAAGGGTCCAGCCAGCAGGAAGAGCTGCTGGTCAACGGACGGCCTTCAAGCCCTTTCCTCCCCACCGCCTTCTGCCCCCCAACTCCCTCCTCCCAGCCCCAGATCCTCACCCGTGGGCTGCTCCTCCAGGGCGAGGACGTCCTCGAAGCGCAGGTACTCCATCTCCTGCCTGCACTGCTGGGGGCCCTTGGCCCAGTTGACTTTGGCCACCCCGCAGGCCAGCAACCTGACGGCGCTGACGCGAGTGACCTCGGCCACCTCCACCAACACGCGCCCGGCCACCTTCTCCCCGCTGCAATAGACCTTCTCGGGCTCGCTGAAGGCCATCAGGAAGGTCTTCACCTTCTTGAACATCACCATGGCTGAGGCTAGCGCGGGGGAACGCTCTTGAGAAAGCAGCGGGGGGGCGGGGGGGGGCTGCGGAGGGCAGGAACCGCGCGGGGCTTTTTTTTTTTTTTTCCCCCGAAGAGGGAAAAAAAAAAACCCAAAACACCAAAGCCTGAAACAGCCCGGTTGTAGTTAAAAGCGGCAATCTGACCCTCTGCTTCCCAGAGCTGAAGGAGGTGGAGGATCAGGCAGGGCTGCTCCGCTCTACGCCCGGCCCGCGCCGCTCGCTGCCCTCACCGCTTTGAGAGCGGACCCCGCCGGCCTCCCCCTTTTATAGCCTCCGCCTCCCCGCCCTCCCCCGCCCGCGCTTGTTGATGCCAGCAGCGCCACGCCGAGGGCGCGTGGCCAGGCGTGCTGCTCGCGTGATCAGCGCCCCCATTGGCCGCCGCCGCCTTGTTTACAGCCCGGCCGGCCAATCGGCGCGCGGGGTGCGGAGCGTGGACAGCGTGTGAAGGAGAGGCGAGCGTGTTCAAGGGAGAGGAGGGTGGTGGGGGGGGGACGGGGAGGGTGAGGGAGGCGGAGTGACAGCGCGGCAGGCCAATGGGGAGCGAGGGCGGGCGGCGGCGGCGGCCGGTGGCGAGCGGGGGACGGGATGTAATGTTCTCAGGCATGAGGGAGGGGGAGAGCCCCCTCGGGGTGGGTGCCGTGCCCGGGTTAGGGCCTGCTGGGCTGGGCCGGGCCCCGCCGTACTGGGTGGACTGGGAGCGGCTTGACAGGACCGCCGGTGCTCCCCTCACACACACAACACCCCCCCCCCCCCGCGCTTCGGGGGGGCTTTCTTCCCCCTTCCTCAGTCCCCCCGCCCAGGGCAGCCTGGGGGCATTTCCACAGCCCCCCCCCCCCCAGCTTTCCCTCAGCCGGCGCCTGAGGCGTTTCCTCAGCCCCCGTCCCCCCCCCGCCACATCATTTGAGGTAAAAAAAAGACGGATTTAGGGTAGGGGATCAAAGCCCGACCCTGTGGGCTTCTCTCCGTCCTTCTGGGGTGTCATGGGGGGGGGGACACGACTTTCCGCAGCCCCCTCACGACCCCCCGATGGGGGACCCGCGCCCCCTCCCCACCCGCCGGGTTTTGGGGACCCTTCCCACCCGTCCTTCCCAGAAATAGCCCTCTCAGCGCGCCGTCATATCGCTAAAAGGGAAGTGCGACACCCCCTCCCGCTCCCCCGCACTTCGGGATCCTTCAAGCCAGTGTCTTGAGGGGGGGGGGACGACGACGACACCCACACAGAAAGTTAGCCGGTGACAAAATCTGAGGCAAATGTTTATTTTTAAGATCGCAATGTCTAGATGTTTCTTGCTCTTCGCCGCAGGAAACGGGCAACTTTTTTTCGTCAGCAAGACTATCTTGATCTAAGGGAGGACAAACAACCACATCCTTCCTATAAACTGTGCCCGGGACAGGGCCCTCGTCCCTCTTCCAGACGGGATTTGGGGAGCGGGGACTGGTGTTGTCCCCGTAGCAGGAGGCTTTTGACTTGGAGAAACCCTCGAATTTTCCTTCCTAGGTCATTTTTGCTGAGCATACATTCCCCCCTGACAAGCGGGGGCTATTTTGCCCTTGCTTTTAAAAGCTGTTAATGCTTTTACCATTCAGGAAAACATGGGGAGTGGAGGAAATGGGAAAACAATATTTCTGGAGCCACCCAACAAAGCAGGGACGGAAAATGGGGGCTCCCGAGGCGTCCCCACCCCGAATGAGGAAAAGGGATGTGTTTTTGTTAGGAGTTGTCTCCGTTGTCCTTTGGAGCTTGTTTGTCTGTGTGTTTCTGGCACGCACCGTGCTTTTCTTTCTCTGCCATCCTCTCCTTCCCCCGGAGTCAATTCACACCTGTTAGTATAAACCGATAAACCGGCCAGATAAACTGGAGGGCATAAACTGTTCGCCTGCCAAACTGCAGGACAAATTTCCTTGCTGTGAGAGAATTATTTCACAATTGGGTACGTAATGGAGGAACTGCACCTTTTCCTGCCGCCTCTGGTCCCGGCAAGCTCGCCCCATTGTTTCTTGTGGCACACAAGGAAAAAAAGGTGCCGGATTAACGAAGGATTGCGGATTTGTTCTAATTTGGCAAAATGAGGAGAGCTCTCTTTCCAGCCTTGCCAGCTATGGGATATTTGATCCCAAAGACCCCAGCTTGGATCTGCGCCCAGCATTCCCTTAGGAGCCGTGTTTACGCTCTCCCTCTCCGGTTTCCTTCGGTGCCCGTCTTTCCAAGGAAGACGTATCCAGCCCATGGCTGCTCGCTCTCGGATGGTAAAACACATTCCAGCAATGTCAAAGGATGATTGAGTCCTGAGCCAAAAAGCTGGCCAAAGATATGGTCCAAGGCACGTTCCACGGCCCAAATCCTCTCCAGATTTCTCCTTATCTCTCAGTCAGCTTTTGCCCTTTGTTCCCCTGACCCCTATCCGGCTGGAAATGCCTCCCCGGTCCTTCTGCAGAAGAAGGAGCAGCTGTAATTTCCTCGGGGCTGAGACTTGGTTCACAGGGTTTCCCACGCAAGCAGCACCCTGGATCAAGCAAGGGTCTCGGAAACGCTTGTAAAAACAAAAGCTTCAAAATGTCACGTCTCCTTCAAAAAAACCAAGGGCATCAGAAGAGAAGCCGCTTGGATTTCTGGGCAGAGACCAGCTCTTGGGGGCTTCCTCGCTCCCGCTAAACAATTGTTTTAAGGCATTTGCCCCCTCCCCCCCGCCCCGGCTCATTTCCCACTGGCATCGTGGTGCTCGGAGGATCCCTCCAGCCTTGACTGAGAGCAAAGCTACTGCTGAGGGTGGATGGGGGGAGTGGCCAGAGCCTTGCCCTCTCCTGCTGTGCCTGGCCGGTGGCGAGGGACGGCGAGCAGAGCTGCGTGACTAACCTTATACGCTGGGGATAACCCGGTTCAAAAGCTGCAGGGTTGGGCTGAGCAAGAAACCAGGCCCTGAGGTGACTCACAGAAAGCCGGGGCTGCTGCGTGGGTCATGGAGAAGGAATTAGGTAAAACAGAAACTGGGCAGCGCAAGAGCCTTGAGTGCCGCGCTCCGTGCCGGCCACGTCGCGCCTTGCTGGAAACTACCGTTGTTCCCATCATCTATCTGAATCCCGCCTGTAATAAAACCCCGATGCTTATAAAAGCCTTTTTTTTTTCCTGGTCTAGGTTATTGGGAGCCGCTACCCATCGTTGCCTGGAGAAGCCGCGCTCCTCTCGTGGCAGATTATCCTTTGCCCCATCTATCAGGCAACTGGCTGCCACCCCTGAACCGCTGGGAGATCTGGCGGGTGCCTGCCGCAGGCTGCAGCCCTGGAGCTTCTCGGTGCCGTTTTCTCCCTTTTTTTCACCATATATGGTTGCTTCCAGCAAATTTGAGGCGGGGGGGGGGGAGAGAAGGACGTGAAGGGACTCACAATGGCCCGAGCGAAGGGACGGAGTGTGCCTGTTGTGTGGTCAAGAGCGGGAGCCGGGGCGGAGAAGGCATTTCCTTTGGCGAGGTTGTTTGTGCATGGGGAACATAATAAATAAATCCCACGCTGATTGCATCGGGTGCGTGGCGCTGCAGCTGGAAAACGAGGGATTGTGGGACTTGGGTGGCTCCTGGAAAGCCACCGCTTGTCCTTGGCTTCTCACCCCTCACATTTGGCTGTGGCCACGGCCGTGATTCAACTGCGAAAGGGCCCCCTGAGATTTCTAGGTCTGAAAGCAGGCAGGTGTGGGGATTAACGGCACGGACTCTGGCAGGCAGCAACCAAAGACCTTTATTGCTCTCTAAAAGCGTTCTTCATAGGAAGCAGAAGTGTTCACGCGCCGTCTGCAGCCTGCAGATTGGTTACAGCCTCGTGTTCACGCGCGTCTATGCTCTAGCGGATTGGCCTGTTCTTCCTGACCACGCGAAATGCCTTCATGGCCTTTATCTTGTTTTCTCCTGTCCAGCAGCTCATTCCTTTCTTCCTTATCTTCTGATTTACGTGCCTTCTCAAGGGCACAGGGCTTGCTCATTAAAATCAAACTCAGTAATGTCCATAGCTGAAATCCCCACAGGCAAGGAAGCAAGGGGAGTGTCTCCGTTTTAGTTTCTGAATAAAAGCCACAGTTTTGGCGAGGTTGTTAAGGTTTGTGGTGCCTGGCTTGCGGCAGGGGGGACACAGCACCGCCGGGGTGCTGGAATACAGAGGTGTTTCCAGGGATCTACCAGAAACGGATTTGGAAAGCTCTCAGGGCGGATCCCCGGTAGGGGTTTCGAAAAGCAGCTTTTTTTGCTGCTTTCATCCACAGCGATGGCTTGTGTCGCCGCTGCCTGCGCTTCGTAGCGTCGTGCGGGCTGCATACCGTTTTGAAATGCTTCGTGGCACAGATCGGGACCCCCTTTTCTCCTTCCCCATCCCCGCTGAATGGAGAGAAGTCCTCTCGGGGCTCGGGCATGAGGGCTTTTCCCCCAGAGCCCCAGGTTTCCAGCTCCTGCCAAGGAGTGCAATGCGAAAGCTCTCCCCGACAGATGGTTCTTTGCCGCGGTAGGATTTCTTCACTTCTTTTCTGGCTGCCAGATTGTCTTTTTGCAACAGAGGAAGGGGAAAGCCGGAGCTAAGTGTCAACAGCCTGTGACAAGAGACTGAACTCAGTCATCCATAAGCAAGGAGGAATTTGAATTCAGGGTTTGGGAAGTCCCGTGTCTATCATCTGCTCTGGGCAGGAAGACTCAGCAGCTCTTTCCTCTGGTGGGGAGAGCGTGACCTCTCCCGGGCTCCCGGCACGCAGCAGGGCCAGCTGAACCTGCTGCTCTCGGCTCCGTTGGCCAAGCTTCCCTCTTCTGAAAGAACAAATCCAGCTCATCTCTTTGCCAGACTAGGTCCTCTTTGCCTTTGGTGTCAGCTGGGTTTGAAATACGTTGTTGTGAAGGGAGGAAAAAGTATCACAAAGCGAAAGATTTCCTGAGCTTCCGTCCCTGCTCCGTCCAATTGTCCCTTGAAAGGTCCCAGCCGGGGCCGCAGATGCTGGAGAGAGCAAAGAAATAAGGAAGATTTCTTACTTTTCAGCAAACCAGAGCTACTCTGAGGCTGCCAGCGTGTGGGTGGGTGTGCCTGGGGGCAAGGGGATCCTCGCCGGAGACGCTCACCCCAAACATCAAGATCCCGACTTGAGAGAACCAGGTCGGGTGGCTAAAACTGGGGTGGGTGGGTGGGGTGTCAATCCCCTCCTAGACCTCCTTCACCCTCGCTGATCTCGCAGGCGACGAGGCCAAACGGTGGAACCTTTACGGGGGGCATTTCACGGTGTTTGGGGTGAGGATGGACATCTCCTGGGCTGCGGAGCTGCCGACTCCGCCAAAGTCCTTCTCATACTTTGGGTTGTGCAGACATCTAGAGGCCTTGCCGGGAATGACACGGGAGTGATTTTCCTCCATCCACCCACGCGGGCTGGTTGTTCGGCTTACACACGCGACAGGCTAATGGTATGGGTGTATTCGGCCTGCCCAGTCCTAGCTACAAAGTTTAAGAGGGGGCAAGTGGAGCTGCGTTTAAATTTGGCTGTTTTGGGCCGATTTCTCGCGTTTTGAGCGTGCTGCTTGTGTATTTGTAAAAGTGAGAATGAGCGTTAATCTTTACTTTGTGTATTTACAAGAAGAAGAAGGAGGAACGGCTGTAAGAGGCTGACAACCGTGGCATTTGCCACTTCATGAGGACAACGGGGAGGTTGGACCTCCTGAGATCTGGCTTCTCTCCACCTGCTGCCCAAATGCCGCTGGCAGCTTATTTATTTATTTCTTTTTCCTGTGATTTGAGGTTATTTTTCATGCCGGATGAGGAGGAACGCGAGGAAGCATTCCACACCGAGACGTGCCCATTTCAGCCACGTTCCCTGCTGGTGATGCTGCTGAAGGCGTTGGCCCTTGCGAACATGAGGAAGCTGAATCTAACCCTGAACTTGGTGGAGGAAGTTCTCGCCTTGGCCTTAACATCTTGCTAACAAAACATGCCGGGATTTGGCAGGAAACACGCCGAGGAGAGCTGCACGTTCGGGCGGCTCTTAAACCGGTGCTGCCATTTTGGAGACCTGCTTCTGATTCGGACGGCTCTGGTTTGCAGGTTAGAGGCTTGGCAGCTCCAACTTACACAGCTGCGTGCCCTCACCGCAACACCGGGAGCCGGCAAACGTGGCCACCTCTGATGATCAGGCTGGTTTATGACACGTAGAAGCAGCTGCTAATGAAGGTTCAGGTTTGGCTACTACACCTCATGCCCCAAGGCCTTGGCATTTCTCTAACTACTAGAAATCAGAGCGAGACGGGCTGTAAGAGGAGCGGATTGTCCCAGACTTCTCACACCTTCCTGCGAGGCCCGGTGCTGGCTGCTGTTGACAACCGCCTACCAGGGCAGGTGAACCCCAGGTCTGATCCAGACTGGGAATTCCCTTGCTCCAACCGCCCAGGTTGGGCGTCTGGATGCAGAACGGCCCAAACTGGGCTCGCTTTTGAAAATGCTGGCCGGTGTCGCCGGTGTCTTTTTTAGCAGGTGACATATGCTGGGAAATTTAAGGACTTGATCCAAAGTCTACTGACGTCAATGGAAATACTCTTGTTGACATCAGTGGGGCTTGGATCCACACCTACGTTCCACTTCTTTATTTCAGACTGCAATCTGTCAGGGGTGGAAAGGTCTCTTTTCTACTTGCAGACTTTAGCACGCCTTTGAAAGGTCTTGCTTCCTCTGCAATCATTAAGTTGAGGATGCAGAGTACAGAACAATTTGGAGAACAGGCGCAAACCCATTCAACGCTGTGCACGCTCCTTCTGCGTTGCTGGACCCCCGCCAGGCTGCAGCTCCGGTTTAAGCATCTGCGTCGCGTGTGAGGGAGGTGGTGGCCTTGTGACGTGCTGTGACTCCCCGATACCTGCTCCAACCAGAACCAGAGCTTTGGACCTCCGCGAGCTGCTCAGGGCGGTCCGGCTCACCTCTTCCAGAGAGTGCTGGCCAAAATCCTCTCTTCAAGGAACATCTGGATGACGCTCTTAGTCATATGGTTTAGTTTTAGGTAGTCCTGCCAGGAGCAGGGAGTTGGACTCGATGGTCCTTATGGGTCCCTTCCAACTTGAGATACTCCACGATTCTCATGGGCTTTGGGGTTTGGCAGGTGGATGATGTGTGAGGGGTCTTGAATCCGCCTTTCACAGGTAGGTCCAGGAAACTCTGCTCTTCTTTTGAGTGGGAGCAAAGCCCGTGGAGCCCTATTCGTTGCCCCCTTCCCGGGTGGGAAGTTCACGAGCAGGTTGGGAAGAGTGAGGCTGAGTAACAGCCCTCCTGGAAAGCTCTGGGTTAGCACTCGCCACACTCCTCGGTGGGGACGGAGCTAGCGTGATGCTACGAGAGACGTGGTGGGCCAGGCTCTGCTGCACCACTTCCCTGCCATGCCCACGTGCCCAGGGCTCGCGCAGGATCACCTCCACCGCCTTCACATTGCTGGTGGGTCCTGGGGACTCTTCTGTCCCCATTTTATGACCGCGGAGGTACCGAGAGGCTGGATCTGGGGGGCCAGTGTGGACCCGCTCACCTGCAAGGGTCATCAGCCAGCGAGATCCTCATCTCTCCATGAGGAAAGCCCCCCTTTCCCCATGGCATTCTTGTTGATTGCCTCCGTTGGCCAAAATCTAAAGGATAATTATATTCTGCATCATAAAATCTGTCCCTGCAGCGTGTCTGTGCCACTGTTTCTGGCAGTTGCGTAGCATCGCTGGGTGCTGTTGAAGAGCTGCTGTTTCGTGCCCTGGAGGTGGCTACCTTTTATTACTGGATCAAGCCAATCCTGTTTCTATAAGGAGCTCCAGCACCATCAACCCTGCGGCCTCTTAAGGGCTCCTGAGGATTTTATCCCTGCGGGGAACGTTGGTCCCACGAGGACCTGCAGGCTCCTGCAAAGTGGTGGAGCGTAGCAGCGAGGCAGGCTGGCTTCCTCTCTTCATTCAGTGCATGTATATATAGACCACAAAATGCTCCAGAGTAAAAGGAGCAGTGGGTGGAAGGCGAGATATTATTATCTTCACCTGCTGCTGCCGACCAACGAAATAAAGAGACAGATGACAGGAAATGAGGACTTCAAAAATAGACACCTTTAATGTCAAAACCTTCTGGGATTAGCGAGAGCACCATGCAAGAAACAGAGAAACTCTCACGCTAGTCACCGTGTGCTTTGAGTGCGTGTCGGAGGAGGAAATATGCTGAGATAGCGAAGAAACATTTCTGTATTTACTCTTTGTGCCCTCGGCAGAAGGACCAGAGGAAAAAAAAAAACTAAACCTGACCAAAAAGACTGCAGAGATACTGAAACATGAATTGTAAAACCTCCCTTTACAGCTCGACACATCCTCCGTACCTGGATGGTCTGCAGTTCTCCTTCCCCGAGCTGCATGCCCAAATCCTGCCCGCGTCTGCCAGCTTAATTCTTTGCCTCCACAAGGCTAGGGCTTTGCAAGGCTCTTCTTACGGCTCCACGGGGCAGGAACGGCAAAGTTTTTAATGTGAGCCCTCTTTATTAAAAAAAAAAAGTCTTTGCATATGGAAAATATTTCTTATCATATACTCTATCTGCTTTACTTAAAACCTCTTAAATATATTAAACATCTAATTTGGCCTCACCCCTCGATGTATGTACATCTGCTAGTCATTCCCCTGCCCATCGATACAGCCACATGGCTTTTTGCCAGCTCCGCATCTCCATTACTAACTCTCTTTTGCACGTCAAACCCACAGTCTGGGTTGGATTTGAACGGGGTTGTGACAGCGACGGAGAAAGTTGGGCCCAAGGGAGGGGAATACCAAGGGGTATTTTTCCTCCCTGAAACTCAACGCTGGTCCAAAGTCCAGAACTGGCTATATTGAGTCCTAGACAGGTGCCAAGACAACAAGGAAAAATAGCAACGGTAGCCTGAAATGCCAGAGACCTGACGCTCTGCAGCTCCCGACGCTGGAAATTAGCACGTTACTAATCCAGAGCGAGGAGAATACAGTACCAAATGGGTGATTTCTAGCTCAAAAATCTCAAACCTTCGTCACGGCACCCCGATAACCAACTTACTGCCTTGCTTCACTCTCTCATTGCTTTGGTAGCAGCTGGGTGAAGGGGCCCCAAATCCACCAGACAACATTTTTGACTTCTAAAAATTGGGGTCTGGGCTTTGAGCCCATTATTTCTGAATCTGTAGGGTTCCTGAGTAAAACTCTGCTGTAGTGACACTAGAAGAAAGGTGTGAAGCAAGTTTATGGAAAGGCTTTGAGGGGCAAAGAGGTTTTCTAAACGTGTCTTCACCCCGTGTGTTTCTTTTTCTTTGATAGGGCTGCAACGTCCTCATCTTTAGAAAAAAAATGCATCACAATCCAACAGAAAAAAACGTGATCTGCCTTCGGGAGAGGAACGAGGTTCAACCGGTGCCGTACGTGCAAGAACAGTGGATGCAAAGCAGCGTCTCACCGCCTGTCATCTCCAGTGCTCCCCTCTCCAAAGGTCTGGGTCTCTGATTCTTTATTGCCGCAGAGAGACGTGATCCTAGGTAAGGCATCCCTCTTGATCTGCATGGCATGGGTCTTGAGTCAGCAGTTCTCTTGGACTGGCTGGATGTGTCCCCTCTGCTGCATGCAATGCCAGCGAGAGTTAAAAGTGCAACAAAACAGCCCGAAGACCAGAGGTGAGGAGGAGGAGGAGGAGGAAGGAAGAAGAGATGCGCGGGCAGCCTGCCCCAACCTGGAAGATGTGCAGTTTCTCAGTGTTGGGAAGGAAGACCCTGGCATCCTCCAGGGCTCCATGAGCCGCCATGGTGAAGTTGGCATCCCCCGAGGTCACCACATCGAAGACGCATGACTGGAAGTAGACGTCCTCCACGGGCAGCATCTCCTTGCAGAGCGCCCGAGCCGTCTCCGCCGCCACGCGGCCGCGGCAGCACTCGCTGCGGGAGATGCGCTGGCTGCGGGGGCAGCCGCCCACGCAAAGCTGCAGGTCTTGCTCCTCCGTGAAGGCGCGCGCCACCTCCTCGGCTGCCCGGATGGAGAAGGAGAGCTGGCGGCCGGCCTGACGGACGGCGATGGTGGTGCCGATGTACTCCGCACGGATCTCCACGTGCCGCCCAGGGCTGCGCTCCCGGATAGCCAAGCTGCTCCCGCCCGGCCTCTCGCCCCCGTTCACCGAGCCGTCCTCGAAAGCCGCCGGGAGGCTGTCTATCTCAGCCTGGTAGACCTTCTGGTCAATGCATTCCTTCATGTTCTTGAAGATGATGGTGAGCTGCAGAGAGCAGATCAGAGGGGGTTTGATCTGACTTGCCGGGTGTGAGAGTGGTGGCCGTGTTCCCCACCCCAGGTATCAGCTCTCTAGGGGAGGGCAAAGCAGATTGCACGCGTCTGCCTCACCGATCCATCCCCCTCTGCCCCAAACCATCTCTCCCACATTGCTGCAGTCCTTTGGGGAAGACAGCAATGTTTCCTCCTTTCCTCCCTTTGTTTCCTCCTTTCCTCCCTTTGTTTCCTCCTTTCTTTAATACTGTTTAAGCAACTGAAAACTGAGACGGGGCCAAGCCTGGATAGACTGCATGCAGGTAACCCACGGACCACGCAGTAACCCATCCCCAGGCAGCAATGGGAGCGTTTGCAGGTCTCTCTGTTCCCCTCGAGGACCTTCATCCCACTTGTTCCTGCAGACGTTAATTCCTGATCCCATGTGGGTTTAGCTAAAGCTATTGCTGCCCTCCCCGGCCATTTTAGGGAGCGTAGGGAGTGCCCTAGGCCGTCGCTGCATCCCGGAGGTGCATGGGTTTGCTGCCAAGCCCTATGCGCGAGCGTTACCTTGCTAGTGACCGTAGCGTTGGACCCCTTCGCCACCGGAGAGCTGGTTGCTTGCACAAACAAGTAGTCATTGTCCAAGAGAGGCCAGGAGCCCTCCACTCGGCAAGTGTGGAAGTCATCATGGAAAGTGCGGATATGGGGGTCCCCGAAAGCCGCGCAGTGCTGGTAGCTGGGGGGCTGGCCGTGCTTGTAGAGAAAACTCTTCTCATAGTTGCAGATATCGAGAGACTCGAAGCCCTGATGGTTGGGGGCCGGGGGCCGGGGTCGGGGCGGCGATGTGGGACCCTCCTTGGAGCAGTTGTTCTGGATCATGAGGTCCTCGATGCCGTGGACGGCGGAGTGGTAGGCCAGGTCGCCCCGGCACGTGCGAGCCGTCTTGCGGGTGCAGTGGGAGTAGGAGCGGAGGGCGTTGCAGTACGCCACGTTCCTGTTGGAGCCGCGCAGGTTGAGGGTGGCAGCCACGTACTCCGAGTTGCAGCGCAGGATCTTGCACTGGGAAGAAACTGGGAGAGACGGGATGGCCCGGGGCATCCCAGTAGAGCTGTAGGAGTGGGGAAGGGCAGCCCCTTCTCCTCCCACCACTTCCCACCATCTGGCCCACTCCAGACCTCATGATGGAGACACTTTTTGGAAGCACTCCCCTCCCTGTATTAATGAACACAGCGGCCAGTTTAAATGACCTGCTTCTTACGTGCCTGAGGGGAACGAATCCAGGGTTGCCTGCTGCAGAAACAGGCTGGAGCCCGGCGCAGAGGGCCGTTATGGGGCCGAAGGGGGGTCCTGAAGCAACTGGGATGTGAGATTGTACCCAGGGCACGAGCACTGCCGAGAGCCAGGGCAGCAGTTGTGACTGTGGCCCTGGGACGTGGCTCAGACGGAGATTCTTCGCCCCAGGGCTTGCCGGGGACAAACGGGAATTCCTGAGCTGCGAAACCCCTTCTTCCCATTTCAACCTTGGCCGGGCCATGCAATCGTTTTTTCGTGCTAGGCTTGACCGCACCAAGGACATCCTGCCCCTCAAATGTGATTCCTCCGTGCTACAGAAGGCAGTGCCATGTGCCACAGCTCCAGGAGAGCTAAGGAACTCGCCCCAGCGGGGATCATTTAGCTCATTAAGCAGAGGGGTTATAAGGGACGGCTGCCCTCGCAAGCTGGGCTGGGTGTTGTATGTGTTGGAGGGGAGGGGTGTGAATTTAGGTTTTGCAGGATGTGGGGCTCAGCCCTCCTAATAGATTGTCTGGGTTGCAGGAAGGAAAGCGAGGGACTGAATGATGGATGCGGCTGGTGCCTTTTGCTGGAAGACCTTGGAATTTGGCTGTTCCCTGTGCCCTGCTGTCCCTGTCTTATCTTGGGAGATAATAGAGCTTTTAAGGGTTCTCCCAAGGGAAACAGCCTGCTGCAGGAGAGCAGGGGGATGCTCTCCCTGCTGAGGCTACCCTGGTAGGGGCAGGTGATGCTGGTGGGAATGCTGCCTGCCCTTCCCTCTGGCTGTGGCGGGCCAAGGGCACGCTGATACTGCCTGAGCCTTACGGCTGCGACGAGAGGATCTTCTGCTTGCTCCAGGCACCTCCCAGGAGCTCTGCTGTGGTTGTACCCTCCCTGCACCCTGGGGCTGCAGCTCCCATGGGTATCCTTGCCAGGGATACGTCTCTGCCCATGCAGATCCTTACCATGCCTGCAGAAGAGGAGGAGGAAGAGAGCTCGAAGGAAGATGTCCTGCTGCCCTGGGCTCTTACTGCAGGCAGGTTTCCCCATTCCAATCCATGCAGAGCCTGGGGGGTTGCTCACCCTCTGGCTTGTCTCCGCTTCATTCAGCAGGTCCCCTAGAAGCAAAGTGGAGGTGGGATCTGAGAGGTGCCAGCAAATGTGAGCTGCTGCAGGTACGGAGCTGCCAGCATCCAGGCAGCTGCCAAACGTGGCCCTGCAGGGCTCGGCTGCACTGCTGCCTGTTGGGGGGAGGCAAGCTTTTGAGCAAAATCCCAGAGGGTTTGGTTTTTTTAACCGCTTTCAATCACTGTGGCTCTCATCTTCCACCCTGAGGCAGCTGCGCTGTGTAGTTCAGTGTGTCAAAAATTTAAAGCTTCCAGCTGCCCTTGGAGAGGATCGGTGAGCTCCAGGGGCTCGAAGAGACTTCACAGCAGGGCTGCGAGCAGCCGATGAGTGCGGAGAGGACCCAAACTGTCCTACGTGTCGGGTGCAGCACGGGCTGCCTCTGGCCTGCTACTGTCCCCACCAAAACGAAGGTTTGGAGCACAGCATTCCAAGGGGATAGGAGTTGAAAAGCCAAATTATAAGTGCGACTGCCATGACGTCCGCTGGTATCCCCCCAGCACCACCGGGGGATACCAGCACCTCCTGCTCCACCAAAAACCTGCGTCCGGGTTCCCTCAAAGCTGGGAATTGTGCTCTCAGCCACGTTCCACCTTTTCCCCCTTGCTTGCGCCGGCTCTGGCTGCTCCCTGGGTGCTGGGGGGCTCGAGCTGGCTGGAAGGGGAGTGCAAGAAGCTGCATGCATCCAGACAGTGGGCTGCGGCAGGAGGAGGTGCAGCCGCAGGAAAAATTTAACTTCCCTTGTGCTTCATCAGGGCTGGGGATTTGAGTCCTTGGTGACTTATTTTAACAGCCGGTTATTAGTCACTTGTTAGTCAAAGGGCCTTTTGCAAAGGTCCTTTTGACACTGCTGTATGTGAAATCAGTATTTTTTTTTTCTCCCCTTTAGCTTGTGTGAGGTGCCAGTTGGCAGAGGCTGATGCTCAACGGTGATGTGTCTGTGCCTGGTACCCTCGGCAGCCCAAGGAGTTGATATTACTGACACTGCGATTGCTAGTAAGTGTACGCTGCAACCAGGGGGGACGAGAGACTGAATTCTCATCCTTTTCTCAAAAGAAGGAGAAATCACAGTCCTACCAGCTCCGTCTAGCACCTTTCAGCTCCCTTTGTCACAGCTACAGCCGTCAAACAACCGCCGTTAGTTGTACTGGCTGGCACGGTGACGTAGCTGAGTGCTGGCGGCCCCCCGTGTTCCTCTGCCAGCTGGATTAATGGCTAACGGGGCAGATGTCTGGAGCAAAAACATGCTTCAGACCTGCTGGCGATGCTCTGGCTGCCAGCTGCTCTTGGCAGCGAGGACAAGCTGAGCTGATAGAGGGGGGGAAAGTGGTCTCTGCAGCCCTGGGGCACGGGGACGCGAGCCCCGGTGCTGGGAACTGGGAACTAGGCTCCTGTTTGGTGTGTGCTGGTGAGCGAGGTACAAGCAGACTGTGTGCTCCGATCCTCCTCCGATGGCCGGCACTTGCTCTGTCATTTCTTGCCCTCTCTGGCTTGACCCTGTTTGACCAGGCTGAGCACCTTTCTTGGGGCTCACAGGAGCTAGCGACCCCTCGGCACTACCCCCCAAAATCCCCTGGAGGTGGTGACACGGAGGGGACCTGGCGCAATGCTTGGCAGATAAACAGCTGGTTAATGTGTAGCGGAGAAGCGTGGCTCTGGCCGGGGCAAGGAGAGGCCCTGCCGTGGGTCCTGCAGGCAGCAGGACTTTCTTTGGGACGTCCTGACCCCAATGGCATTAGGAGAAAGGCAGTAGCAGCAGTTAGAGATGCTCCACAAGCCCAAGGTGATGCCACCTGTGAGGGGAGATGGATGGTTTCTGGCTGTGCCAGGCAGGGCAGCGAGGGGGGCTCGGACGCCCCAGTCCTCCATGTTTGGGGTCACCTACACGTGGGACCGGACCCTGGAGCACCCCTTGGTGCCAGTGCCCATGTCCTGCTCCTCGGACCCTCGTCCCTGCCCTTGCTTTGCTGCAGCCTCACTCACCTGCATCAGCCTCCTCTGGAGACGAGCTGGTTCCCAGTGCAGGGAGCTCCTTCCCTGGTGGACAGACGGGCTGGCTTGTCCTTGTCACCCAGCTCTACCCCAAGTGACAGCCAGAGAGATCCATGGGATGACAGCCAGGAAAATGCCAACCTCAGTCCTGGGCACCTCCATGGCCTCGCAGCCGGATAAAATCCAGGGTGCTGGTGCGGAAAGCCTGGACGGGGGTGCGGGGAGCAGACCCTGCTGCAGGGCAGCGCGGTCCCTGCTCTTCCTCCCCGGCTACCTTTGCTCCGTCCTCTGTCCCCCCCCAGGGCAGAGGATGGGTGTTGAAATAGATCCGCCTAAATTTAGACAGGCTAAACCCCAGCCAAGAGCAACAAATGGAGGGGGCAGAGGGAGATGGTGTGTGGCAAGGGGAGGGCAGAGGAGCCTGAGGAGGAGGTGGGAGCCCCCAGACCACCCTAGCTGGGTGGTTCTACTCGGTGGCATGGGGACACGTCTCTCGTGGGGTGCAGCACGGGCTGCGGGAGCTGGCTTCCTTGGAGCTGCCTGGTTTTCCTTCCTTGGGTGATATTGCAACCCCCCACCTGCACCCCTGTGGAGCGAGTCCCTGGGGAAAAGCACTGTGCTTTTCCCTGTGGGATGTATCCCTGCAGGGAATACTTTTTCAGCCGTGTCTCTCATAGCTTCCCCTTCCTGGGGCACAGCCGAGTCCTGAACACAAATACGGCACGGGCCAAAGGTGGCCGGTGTCCCCAGGGGTTGACGAACGCCAGGCCACGCCGGCTGGGTTCCCGAATGCCCACCTGCAAGGGCTTGGGTGCAGAGAGCGGCTGCACAAACCCCCGTTCCTGCAGGGAGGAGAAATGGTGGGGAAATGTCCACATCGGGCTTTTCCAGGGGTGGCCTGTCCATTTAGGATCCCTGGCAGTTATGGCTGGAGGGCAGGGATTGAAAGTAGGTCCCTCGGTGCCCCCAGCACCCACAAACCCTTTTGGGAACCTGTTCAGAAAAGCCTCCTGCCTCCTAAGCCAAATTCCTGCTGTTTTCCAGGTCTTGCTCTTCAGGGTAGGGAACAAAGCCTCGCAGACCTGCAGCGCCCTCGACGCCTTCGCACCCGGAGCCTCGTGCCAACCTGAGCCCAGGAGAGCAGAGGGAGCAGCAGGGCTTAACCAAACCCCTCCAGGTACCGCCACGGCCCTCCCCGGGGGAAGCGCTCCTGATTTCTGCGGTGCACCTCTAGACCAGTTTGGGTTGTTTAGGGATGGGGGGGAAAAGGGTTTCCCCCTCCGACCCTCTCCTCTCCTGCTCTGACCCCGACGTGAGCTCTCCTGCTGTACGAACCATGCAGCCAGTGCTGGGGTGGGTCGTGGCAGCCGCTGAACTGCTCTTCACCCAGGGAATTGGGGAGAAAAGGAGGGATCACGGCTGCTTAAATCTACAGCCAGACTCTTGTTTTAAGTGTAACAGTACATCTTCCTTGGGGCCAATGGATAGAGGAAAGGAAAACAAAGAATAAACACCAGCTTGGGTTCAAATCCCAGCTGGGATTTACATCAGCAGCTACTGCAGGAGGAAGGTTTTAGATGCCCGTTTTTTGCTCCCAGGGTGCGTGGAGGCTTTGCAGCTCTTTTCCCTGCCCAATATTTATGCTCCGGGCCTCTGTTACCTGGTAACGAGGGATAACCAGGGAGTGGAAAAAATGTTGTTTAAAAAATAAGACCCATATCCTAGTGTAGCCTCCCAAGGTCCGCCCTGGCCATGCCTCGGGTGCCTGGTATCCTCCCCATCTGCTGCCGTAGGCTTCCCCGCAGCGAGCCCCCGGCGCGGGGAGGCACAGACACCCACCGAGGGAATCGGTTACACGCAGGGCAGGCAGGTGGGAATTCTTCTGGAACAGCAGACGGTACCATCTGGGCTCGGCGAGAGCGGAGGCCTCTCGGCATCCCACCCACCCGCTTTGTTGGGACAAAGGAGGGGAAACTTCGAACGGAGAAACCAAACCGGGATATCCAGGTTGCTGCTGCCCGGGGGGTTGTGGGGTCCTCCCCCTGCCTCGCGGCCCTGAGACTCAGTGTTATGGGCTCACCTCCCTGGCGACATGCCGGATCCTGGCCGTGCCGTGAAATGGAGCCATCGATTGCTTTAATGCTGTCAGTGCGCAGCAGCTCTCCGAGCTGGGGGCTGCAGGCATATGTTGGGCTGAGGAGGCTGGGAATTTCTCCCGAGCTGGCAGAGAGTCACGGTACCAAGACAAAAGCATCTGTGATCAAACCGCTTCCGAAAGCCAACTCCCCCCCCTTCTCACCAGCAAAATCAGCTGGAGGTTTAGGAGGCACAAAGCACCGGATCCCGCCAGCTGGGTCACCAAATCCTGCCACCGAGGGGGCTGCAGAGCAGCTGGCCTCACCCAGACCCTCCTGCCCGAAAAGACGAGGCTTTCCCAAGCACTGCAATGCCCCAGGCGGCGGGAAGAGACCCTGACCGTGGCAGCTGCGTAATTTTTGGTGCAAAGCAGGTAAGGTGCAGCTCTGCCTGTGAGCGTCACCCACGTGGGTTGTCATCTGGAGCAACGTCATCCCTCTAAAGGTTGGGACAGCGTGGTCACAGCTCAGCTCCAGCCCCCGTCTAGCCCCATTACTAACGCAACGAGTTTGGCGAGGGTTTGGTTTAACCCTAGTGCTTTGGAGATTTAATTTGCTCAGGGAGACCGGCCCCAGCTTGGCTCTGAGCTGGCATCAGCCCTGTCTGCAAACCCACTGCTGCCAGGAGCCCCGGTCCGAACCCAGGTGGGTTTGCACCCAAAATGGCCTGTGTGGATGGGGAAACTCAGCAAAACGGATCTAAAGAGGCATCAGGTCTCCAAGGAGCTCATCTGTCTCCGCCAGAGCTGAGGACACGAGCAAACCCTTCTGCCACCCACCAGCATTGCTCCTGAACGCGGCTCGGTTAAGCCCCCGTCAGGGAGAGCTCCACCAGCCTTTCCCGAGCATCCCTGGGCGAGCGGGATCAGCCAGGCTCTTGAGGTTGGAGGCAGGGGATGAGCCGAGCCGTGAGTGTCATCCCTGTGCTCCCCGGACCACGGCACAGCGGCCAGCATCCCCCGGGATGCTGCGGGGGAGAGCCGAGCCGAGCTGCAGGGTTGGGATCGGAGTCGGAAGAGGGGCCTGGGGAAGACAGGATTTACTGGAGAGCTGGAAGAAGGGATTTCGCTTCTCTCCAGGTACAGACGCAGCAGCAGACGGGCCGTTTGCACAGTGCCTGCTCAAACCCAAAGCATCCACCCTTCTTTCCACGCCGTGCTTGGCATAAAGCCCTCATCCCTCCCTCCCCAAACCTCTGCCGAGGGTCCCAGTGCTCCACTTACCCCAGCAAATGCCACTCCGACCAGCCACAGGATGGGCCACCAAATGTCCCCAGACCCTCTGGACGCGAATCTTGGTCCCTGGTGTGGGTTTGGCTGCGGGCAGGAGCGAGGAGGGAATCACGGCTGTTAACGTCCTGGGCTCAGTGTGGAGGGAGCAGAAAACAGCTGAACTTTACGACAGCCCGATCCGTCACCGCGAGCTGGAGGAGAGGGGGCTAAGTCGACGCTTTAAAAATAGCCAGTAGTATTTTTGATCCCGAAAGCCGGATTCCAGTGGGGAGGGGAAGGGAAAAGGGAGGGAGAGCTTGAAGGCTTCCCAACTGCGCACTTCAAATCTGTGGGCAGAGCAAACTGTGTGTGAGATGGATGCGGGGTCCCGTCCGGACCACTCGGAGGTAGCGATCTCGGGGGTTTCTCCAGGCTCTGGGAAAAAATGAGCAGGTTGGGAATGCAAAGCACTGCTGGAAATTCAAGGCAGGCTCCTCTTTCAGCAGTACCTGCCGCCTCGAGCGTGGGAGCACCTGGCCTGGGCACCTCCCCCTGGCACCGCAGGGCTGGGAGCGAAGGGCCTGTGCTTGCGGGCAGCTGCTCTTCTCCCGGCTCTGCAAGGAGGGAGATGGAAAAACCGATGAAGATGCAAGTCTGGAGTCAAGTTAAACTCTTCCTCCAGGTTTCTCCAGCCCAGAGCTTTCCCTCTCCCCTGCTTGGGGGGCTCAGGAGGTCCCAGAGAAGAGCAGATGCTGGGAGGACCAGAAGTCTTGGTGCTACATCTGGAGAGGGAAGATCTCGAGAAGGTCGGGGAAGAATCAGGGAGCTGCATCCTTCCACCGCCCTACTTGAAGGTGCGGCCCAAGTCCCATGGCCCTCTCCAGCCACGGGATAGCACATCCACGTGGGGCTGGCATCCCTCGGCCGCCTCCGGAGGAAAACCATCCATCCCGCTCCCCTGCCCTTGCCTGCGTACTGCTCGGAGACGATCCCGGGATGCTGACGTGCAGATAGATCACCAGCCCAAAGCACCTGCTCTGGGGCTGGGCAGCTGCAGGGCAGGGAAGCACCGGGGCTAAAAAAAGATGGGAGCAGATGGGGCCGGACTCAGCCCCTTTGCCACCTCTTTGCGGAGGGACCGGGAGGTCTCCCCTGCCCTGTTTGGTCACCACTGAGCACTGATGCCACGCGTGGTGGTGGCGGTGCCCAGCGCACGCAGCTGGGACGCTGGGGACCACCAGCAAGCTCATGCAGCCACTGGTCTGCCTCCCCGTGCCTCAGTTTCCCCATCAGTTAAGACGTGGCGTCCTGGGGTCCACGTAGCGCGGTGAGAGAGGAAGGTCTGGGCTCTGCGTGGCTTCGGTGCAGGATATCACTGGGTGCCTACGGACCCTCCGGGCACCGGTGCAAGCCCCAGCCCCGCCGGGTGCAGGATGCGGCCGGGCGCCTGGAGCTGGCTGCGGGGACAGCGGGCGAGCGGGGGGGACACGGCACCACGAGGTGGCAGCAGCGCTTTGCGAGTGGCAGCGGGGCTTGCGGAGGGGGCTGCCAGCCCGGCCCGGGAGCGGACCCCCGGGCAGAGCAACCCCTGCCTGCCCCGGCCCCCTTCCCCTGCCTGCCCCGCTGCCCACCTGCCTGGAAGGAGGGGAGGAAAGGCAGCCCGGGGGCTGCAGGAGGGAGAGGGCTCAGCTCAGCATCGCAGCAGTCTGGGGACCAGCGGGTTTGGTGTCCGAAAGGACACCAAAGGACCCTGGGTTTCCTCTCTGGGCCTCAGTTTCCCCACTCCTGCTTTCACGTCACCCGCGGGCTCCCCGAGGCCAAGCTCGCTCCATCACACCGTGGCCCAACTAACGGGTAAAATGAGAGCGAGGGACTTGGAAAAGCCAACCCCAGATGTCCCTTGGAGACTGTCCCACCCTCCCCAAACCCTGGGCCACCCGTGCTGCCCCAGGGTCCCCCGAGCTCCATCACTGGCTCCGAGCTGGTGCCAAATTTGGGCTTCCTCTGCCCTCAGAGCCGTGAGCCGGCGGCTGATGGAGAGGCTTTGGCTCGCCACGAATGGATTAGCGAAGAGCTGGGGAATCGCTTCTGTGGGATTGCTCCCATAAACGGGAATATCCCTTTCCCAGGAGCCACCCTGCCCATCTCCAGGCCTCCAAAATGCTCTGGCGAGGGATTTTGAATGACCTTTTGGTTGTCTTTAGCAGAGGTCTGGGGAGAAGGGAAGATGGGCTGGAGAGGGGGCATCTTCAGGGCATGGTTTTTCCTCGCTCCCGAACAGGAGAAGGGAATGAACTCCCAGCTGAGCTCCCGCCGGTGCCAGCTCAGCCCAAGAATACCTGGAAATGGTTGGGTTTGAAAGGGGAAAAAAAACAATCTTCAATTTATGGGCTTGTTTAGGCAGGGAAATAGAGAAATATCCCCCCCCAACATGTGGGGGATCGGAAAACGCAGTAAATCAGCCAGAGGCACTTCAAATTTGGTGTAATTGTGTGGCTGTGACACAGGATTCGAGGGGGCTTCCTCTCTGAGGAGGCAGGGTGGGGGGGTGGTTGGGAAGGGAGGAAGAAATCGGGGGGTTCCCGGTGCCCCCACTGACCTGTTGAACTTCACTTTGCAAACCAGGTTCCTGCCAAGGCGACCGAAACCCTCAGCCAGGCTCACCGGCAGGATTGATCCGGCACGGCTGCCTCGCCAGGAGATGCTCCCGCAGCCTTCGCCTCCTCCTCTCCCCTCCCAGGTAACGTGGGGAGCGGAGCAAAGCCCATGGGGGGAAAACATGGCCCCACACGCGTGTGCGGTGCGTGTGGTCTGACCTTTCCTCGCCGTGCTGCTGCCTGCGTGATGTTATACATAAATACCTGTACGAAAGCATCGGTGTTTCAGAAACACCCAGCGTGAGCGATGTGCGAAACGCCCGGCTCGCTGGCACATGTAAGCGTGGGCACGGCGTGTGTAAGCGTGAGCATAGCGTGCTCGTGTGGGCTTGTGCGGAGGCAGGCGTGTACGGAGAGGTGCCGCGTCGGCAGGCCTGCTGCGTGCGGCAGCAGAGGAGCGGGAGGGCACGCGTGGGCTTTGCAAGTGCCGGCGGCACGGGCCTCGCTCCTGCCGGACCCTCGGCACGTGGGTTTAACCTCATGGCTGCGGCGCCGGTGCTGTTCTCCATCACCTTGCAGCGTCCATCACCCAGCCGTTTCGGAAGGGGGGTTGTCCAAACCAAAGTCCTCGAGGTTTCTGTTCCACGTTAGCGGATTAAAAACCCCATCTCTGTTGCAGACGCGTCTAAAGGGAAAATCTTTCTCGGGGCTGAACCTGCTTCACCCTTGCAGGGGTTTGCAATTTGCCCTAAAATCAGGCAGGGCGTCTCGGGCGGCTTCCTTCGCGACGTCGGAGCTCACCAGCAGCAAACGGGGCTCCGAATCCGGCCCGTAGCACCGAAAGGTGTGAATTCCCGGAGATTAGAGGGTTGGGTTTTGGTGTGGTGGGGTTTGGTTTTTTTTTTTTTTCCTTCCACAATGCCATTCAGGGCCTGGAAAGGCTGTCCCCGTCCCCTCGACCCAGTCCAGCTCTCCGGCACAGCTATGCAAATCGGTCAGTGCTTTTGCAGGCGACATTAGGACTCGGATGAGCAGGAGCTCCCCGGGGTAAGGCACCGCTGGGGGCTTGCGGGGCTATTTTAAGCGAGGCAAAACGAGGGAGGGATGGTTAATTAATTTCTGCGATTAACTAAGAGTTTGTCAGCGCAATGGTCTTGGTTTTACTCTCCTTGGTTTTTGCAGCCGGGAATTATTTATTTTTAAACAGCGTTTGGGGGACGACGACACACATTTCTTTTTCTGTCTCTGAATATTTCCAGCGAGAAGGTCGTTACTCTCCAGCTGATATTTAGCCTGGGGAGGGAAATGAGTGAGTCCAGCTGCGTGGGAATGAAAAGCTTCAAATGCTGTTGCGTCTGCTGGCAGGCGAACCCGTGCAGCTCCGGTGTGAGAGGCAGAGCACGGCTGCTTTGCTTTCACGGGAGAAATCCTAACAGGATCCTGCCAGGAGCTATCCCACCTCCAGCAGCAAATTCGGTGCCGGTGGCAAATTGCTCTCCCAGCCGGCAGCGGGAAACGGCTGTAGCCGTGACTTCCCAGCTGCCTTGCAAACTTTTCATCCATCCCCTCGGTGGAAACCCTCGCCCGCAATTTTCTGGTTTCTCTTAATTTTCCATTTAAAAATCAAGAGGAGGGGAACTGTGGCGATTTATTGTTTTGGTGAAAGCATCCGTGCTGGGTTTTCGGGCGGGGGGAGGGACGCGTCCCCGCGCGAGGACGCTTTTCCTTTGTACTTCCCCAAGGCGGGACAGCGAGGGGTTAATATGGAAAAGATCGAATAGACGCGGCCCGTCTGTCAGGATCCACCCTGATGGACCTTGGGCTGGTTGGTTATTTTTAATTTAATAGACTTGTCAATCAGCGCCCGCTCGCTGGCCTGCCAGCCCCACCGCGTCTCACTTTGGCCAAGGCTGAGTCTCAGCTGGCAGGCAGCAAAAATCCACTGCAGCCCAGAAATCCCTGATGATAATAATAATAATAATAATAATAATAATAATAATAATAATAATATGATCACTGGCAGGGAAAAGTGCAAGCAGGGGAGAGGTGGGGAGAGCACGACGACCCCTCGGTTTGTATCCGTCGGTCGTCTTTCCCGTGCCTCGTGTTTTGTGTGGCTTTTCCTAACCAGAGAAAAAAAATAATAATAGTGGTTTAAGAGATGTTTAAGTCAGCTCTTGGGAGGCTGGAGGAGGCTGTGTCGATCCCCCCACAAAGGAAAACAAGGGAAAGGGGGGGGGGAAGCCATGTGGCTCTTTGTGAAAGGAATTAAAATGGGTCCCGGAGGCTGCGAGTGCTGGGATAGAAACAGGCGCCGAGGGGAACGGGAGCCCTCGGAAAGAGGACTCTGGAAAAAGAGAGCTGCAGATACAAAAGCAACAGGCTGGGGAAGGGAGGTGCGCTGGGATGCTGCCAGCCAGAGCTGGGTGCGGGCAGAGATTGGGCAGCAGCAGCATCCCGGGTCACCCCCATCGCCCCTGCGATGCTCCCGGGGATGTAAAAACCCCAGGGGCCAAGGCACGGGACTGGGATGCAGCTCCCTGGGCAGAGGATGCCGGCCAGCGCGGGACGCGTGTGGGGCAACCACTGTAAAACCTCCTCTGTGCCTGGCACCGGCCTGCCCTTCCTACGCATCTTTTCACCCGGGTCTTTGCTAGTTTGGAGGAGGAATTAAAAACATTAAAGAAAAGCGTGCCGACGCTGTTACGATGGGAAAGGCCTGGGAGCTGCCTTTTAGGATGCTTTATTTTTTGCCTCCGAGACCCTCTAGGCAAATCCCAAAGGTGATCCTGCAGCGGTGCAGGGAAATGGGGACCCTCTCGAGTCCTGGGGGGGTTCGTCCTCTGCCGGGATCGCGGCCTCGACACATCCCCAGGGCTCCCCAGACGCGCGGCTGCACCGAAGCTGGGGCGAACCCGCCGGCGTCGAAGGAGCCCCCCCAGATTGACGCTGTTCAACTAAGCTTTTTGGCTAGCTTTGTCCCTCTGCCTTTTTAAAATGAGAATAACGTGGTAAAAAAAGCAAAGAGCGAGGATAACCCTGTGCCCGGTGCTTCGCCGCTGCGCCCAGCATTCGCCGCGGCAGGTTGGGAAACCAACTTGGAAAAGCATCCTCCCGTTGCATCGCCGCTTATTTTCCTTTTCCCCTCTCCTGCATCCACCGCTATCGCCGATCTTGAGGTTAGACCCTGTTGGCTTTTCGTTTCTGTGGAGGGGGGGGAATAAATTAATTAACTACATTAAGTTTTATAGAGCCACGTAGTGTCCTTAGCCGTGCGTTTCAACCAGCTTTGCCATGCAATAGTTGCTCTGAGCCAAGGTATCTCGTAAAAGAAACACCCCCAAATGGGTCGCGTTGGATTTGAATTAATCATCTCCTTGGGTTTTGTCTTTGTGAGGGATTTTTAACACAATCGGGTCTTCCAGAAAACGGACGATAACAAAGCGCGGTAAATATATTGTCCGATGACCACAAAACAAATGCTGTCAGGAAAATGGAATGAAGGCTTGAAAAATGGGATTTCGGGAGGAAATATTGAGCTGGCATCAAAACCGGCATTGTTTTTGCAGAGCGAGGGAAGCGAGTCTTGCTTAGGACTGCTTGGGGGCAGAGGAGAAGTTCCCCAAACCCTCGAAAAGTTTGGATTTGGGCTGGCTTTGCTGGCTGGAGTTTTTGCCCCTGAAAATATTTGCGAAGTCCCCTTCTTAACTGATACAAATAATTGAGTCCCAAGTCACTGTGAAGAGACACAAAGGAGCTTTATTTTGGGATGGGCATGAATACCTCTTCAATTCCCCCCCGAAACGTATTGCAAAATACGTTCAACGGCCGCTCACGCTGCCGTGTGCCTTTTTAATTCCTCTGCTTTTGGCCTCTTGGCTGTTTTTCCCGGGAGAGGAGCCATCTTCCCCCGGGGGATCCTGCTCCCTCGCTTCCCTCTGTCTCCCCCTCGGCAGGTCCTTGCTCTCTGCGGGGACGACAATTTCTCTCCGCCGGCATCCCTCGCTTGCCATTCCCAGGAGCTATTTTACACCCCACAAAGACCCTCCCTCAGCTTCAAATTCTTGTTTTGCTTTTGTTTTTTTTTTCTTCTTTTCAAAAAGCCCTTTTTGTGCCGCCTTCTCGGGGACCCGAATTAAACCCCACGTTTAGCAAGCGGTGCGGTGGGGTTGAATGTTCAATGGCTACAGCATCGCTCGTAAGGATGGTGCAAACGCTGTGGGCATGGAAGATCCTTATTCCAGGGATATCGCAGCAAAAGACACTGACTTGAAATGTCCTTTACACTGATTATGTCCAGAAGCTTTCTGGGTTTCTAACTAAATTTATTTGCAGCAGTACCGATCCGTTGCTTGCGTAGGGCCTGGGGAAGTTTAAGAAGCAATTATACAAACCTCAGCTTTTCTAACAAATTATAAAAGCTTTTCTAACAAATTATAAAAGCCTCACCTATTTACTGGAGGGAAAATGGAGGCATTTTAAAAGATACTTGAAAATTTAGTAAGCATGTTCCTATTAGGAAAATCGCCTTGTCTGCTCGGTGAGCATATGGGATCCACTAAATCCGCCTCCATCCCCTTTCTATCCCCCCCCGGTCCCCCATTCCTGCGGGTGGAGGAGACCCGGGAGCAGGTCGCGGCGGGTGAATTTATGCTGGATTTGAGCTGGGGAAGAGACCCGAGCGCCGCGGAGGAGCTCGCCCGAAACCCGGGCCCGTTCTGCGCTGGCCGGGGGCTCTTTTTCAAGGGTTTTGTCCTTGTGCTGCGCTGATTTGCAGCCTGTGTGGCCGTCTGCATCGCCTGCGAAGCCAATTGCGGTGGGTTTTGCACCTCTGCTTGTTCCTCAGGTGGCAATGAGTGCACACAGCGTGGAGAGTCCGAAAGTGCAATTTCAACACAAAGCTTTCAGCTTCGTTAAAGACATGCTAAATACCCCCTGGCACACAAGGACCTGCCAGGCGCTGGAGAATAGAGCTGGTTTGTTCTGGAGGGCATTATCCAACCTCAATTGCTTTTATTTTTTTTTTTTTAAATCCTACTTAATAGTATTAATCTGCAAGTATCTTTTCTGCTTTTTTCCGAGATAGCCGCGCAGGCATGCCGGGCTGGAGAACCCGCCGCTTTTTTCCTTCAAGGAATGGGCAAACTTGCCTCAATATTTGCAGAAAATGCTGTTGACTAGTGCAAAGGGAAAAGTTAAAGGCTGGGAGCGGTGGAGGGAGCTGGGAGCGAGCGGGGAACACGCAGCCTGCAAAACTTCGGCTGCCGCTAGACATGGTGAGCTATAAAGCCATAAACCCCAGCTTTATTAGCGCTACCCCATCCCATGCCCTGCCTTTTGGGGAAAAAAACTAGCAAAGAAAGTCCAAGCCAACCCTCCGTTTATTTTTTTAGGAATAAGCTTGGAAGCTAAAAGCGACGAGGGGTGATTTAAATTTTTTTAAATTATTTTTTCTTTTAAAAGGCAGCCCCGCGTTTGCTTAATCAACGCTTGCTCCTGGCTTGTGCTGGAGCAACACGGACGAAAAATAAATTCCTTGGGATAAAAGCAGCTCTCCGCCGCGGTGTTAGAAGCACAAAGGTGTCGGCAACGCGGCACAGATGAGATTTGTTTAACACTCCTCTGAGCCATTTAAACCACAAATTAATGAACTTGAGACCGACGCAATATTGACGGTAACCTTCCCTTTTGAATTTGCTTACTTGTTCGTTCGTTTTCCTGCTCAGTGCTTGCTGGGTCTGACAAGGGCTCCTCGCTCTGCGCCGGCTCAAAGGGGAAAGGTTACGCTCCAGCAAGGTGGGTTTGAAATAATTTCTTACCAGCGCTGGGAAAAAATGCGTCGGCATCGGTGGGCTCCCACAGGGAGAGCGGAGAAGGGAGCTGCTCATCTGGGGGCTTTTCCAAGGGGGGGGAGGAAAAAAAAGGACTCGTTCCCATGGCTGGGGGGGATTATCGGGTTTAATTCCTTTTTCCCCTTCTCCCTGCTTTTGCGCTTAGAAAAATAAGGGTGAAGCAGCGGTCCTGCAGCTCGGTGGCTATTCAGGGGGATGCGCAAGCTCCAGATAAATACCTGCCTGGTTTTTTCATCTGTCGTTATCTGGGAAGAGCTGCGACTTACACCCGGTGGCATCCTCTAACAGCCCGCTCTAAGCCGCCGCTCCTCGTTGTAAATTCAGAGTCCGTCCCTCCAAGCCCAAAGAAGTGATGTATTCCTGTCCTTATTTTATAGAAATTTTATAGATTTACTATAATCAACTTCTCTGGCTTTTGCTAAAGGTTACTTTTTGCTTTTTAAACAGAAGAAAGAAATAGATTTAGCCCTCCTGGATTTATATGAAAGGTGTCAGGACTTTTGGGGCACAAAACAGGGGAATGAGAAGGCGGGTTTGCAGCCGCAATTATCTAAATTACCTGAATTATCTGAATTATCCTTACGTCTCCCACAGGACAAGATACCCGGCTAGAAAGGCTGAGCTGGGACCACCAAACCAGCACCGGGAGGGGAGAGGAAACCCAACCGATGGGAGAAATGGGGTAAGGATTCAGCGATGGAAAACAGGGATGTTATCAATCGCTGTTTTAATGCCCCTCCAGGGATGTGGTACCCGACGGGCACTCAGGGATGGAGTTATCTCTCCGCCTCCGGGATCCGGCGCGTGTCTGGGCAGAGGAAGGTCTCAACCTCTCCCCGCCGAAATGCCTGCACTGGGGACGCGTCCGGGAGCTGCCGAGGGACAGTATTCCCAAAATGCCTCTTACAATCCCTATTTCTCCCCATCAGCTGAGTCTGACCACCCTCAGCCTCGTCCTTCGGGTATGACCGCTATTAATCACCCCACGTATGAAAACTTTTTAGGACCAGCCTCATCCTCATGGAAAGATTTGCAGTTTGCTTCGCGCAGGCCGGGCTGGAGCCTTCACTGGCAAAGCAAAATAGGAAATTTCTTGCTTTATAATCATATCCCTCCTTTTTAATAGAAATAAGTAACCGTCCCGGAGAGCCGAGCGAATTTGCAGCGTGTGGTTTTTACGGAGGAAACGCATCTTCGAGGTAGTAAAAGTAATATTTTATGGTGCAGAGAAAGCGAACTGAGTTTGCAGAAGAGGCTGCAGCGACGCTGGTCCAGACCCGTGACGGGTGTCTGTGGAAAACAGTCGCTGCCGTAACTTTTCCTAATGCAAGTGGGAAAGGTCAGCATCAGCCGCGCTCTCGCCCCGGCATCGGCAGCGAGGGGGATGCTCCCATCCCCGTGTCTGCCGGGGGCTGAAGCTTCCCCTTCTCTTTTTTTTGGGGTGCCGGGGCTTGGAGCAGGTGGGATTTCTCCCCAAAGTGCTCCTGGGAAGCAAGTTAAGAGTTGGAAAATAGGCAGGGAAATTTCTGGCTGGAGAGGGGAATGCTTAGAAAAATCAGCCCCTGTATCCATCCTGCTCTGACAGGTCCCCGAAAAAAATCTGGGGGTTAAAACCTTCCCTCCGCATCACGGGGAGGCTGCAGCCCCAGCCAGGGTCCCAGCTCCTGGGGCTGCGCACGATTCTCTGCAGGATCTTTAGGGGGTTACGGGGAATTTTGCCCATGCACGGAGCCGCTTGTACAGCAGGGGAAACTGAGGCACGGAGCGAGGCGGCGACATCCTCAGCTCCTGGTGCAAAGCCCCGTCAGAGCAGACCACCTCTGGGTGGGGACACCCAAGGACGTGGGGACACCCAAGGTCATGGCCTTGATGCCTTCGGAGCACCCCAAACCAGCCCCATCACCCCAGGGTGGTCTCCGTTCCGCTCCAGGGCCCCCCAGCTCCGCTCGGCCCCACCGGCAGCGGCCCCACGGTGGGGACAAGCCGGTGGTGGCGTCCCGGGGGAGCGGAGGGGAGCCCCCACGCAGCCGCCGCGGGGCCGCGCCGTGTGAATTAACCAACTTTGTTTTCCACCAAGGCTTTTCCCTTAATAGCCGTCCCCCTCCCCCTCGCTTTGGCGGGCGTTTGAGGAGAAGTGAGGCGTGAGAGATCCTTTGGAATAATGAGGTGTAATTAGCCCTGGCAGCTCTTATCTTCCACCCCCCCCCCCTTCAATTAGATTGAAATAAAAAAAAATAATTAAAAAAAAAAAAGGCAAGAAAAGGGGGGGAAAAAAAATAAAAAAGGGAAGGAAAGGAAGGTGGGGAGGGAGGGAGGGAGGCGAGAAAAAGTTGGACGCCTTGTCCGGCTTTATCCTTCTGGGCCAGGTCCTGGTCCCTGTGGATGGGGGATGCTGGCTCCGTCCTGCTTTGTGTGGCTGCTGCTTGGGGGGGGGGAGGTTTTCTCCGTGCCTCGGTTCGCCTCGGCCCTGCCGGGGGTGTGAAACGTGGCGGGGCGGCCGGCTACGGTCCCTGACTCGCCGGGTTGGTACCAAAACCAACCCCTGCAGCCGGGCAAGAGGCATTGTTAGGGGTGGCGTGGATGAAAGCAGACCCTCGAGCCCCGAGCGTCCTGCCGGTGCGGTCCAGGCAGCCCCGGGACGGGCAGGAGCTGTCTTTTCCCACCCGGACACCGGTTCCTAACCCCGACTTTGATTCCCGTGTGCCACGTCAGGTTGCCGGTACACGAGGGAGGTGGGAAAAGCCGCCTCGAGCAGGACCCGGGTGCAACGGGGCCGTTTTGGGGCCACTCCATCCCTCCCGGCTCATCCCCGCGTCCCCCCTTGGCCCCGACACCTCCCGGCCTCCGACGCTGCCCGTCCATCCCGCTCCTGCCCCGCTGCCATTCCCGCTCGGCCCTTGATCTTTCGTACCCGTGACCCTGATCTTCAGGCTGACAGGCTGATGGATGGGCAGCGCCCCGGTGATTTACGACATCCTTTAATATTTGGCAAAGTGGCCGAAAGGCCCGGCCAGCCGACGGAGCTGGGTCGGGGGGGGAGACGGCCAGGAGATTTGTCAACCTTTGAGCCAGGGAGGCGGGGAGGGAGGAAAGTGCCCTGTCTGTCCACAGTGATTTATACACAATCGCCGTGATTAAATTGGCCTTAGCTAATGATAACTAACTAGTCAGGGGCTGACCTTTCTCTGACAATGGAAGGGGGCCGGGAGCCACGCTGCTGCGGGGTGTCTAATGGGGATGTTTCTTCAGCCAAGACACTGCTTTTTTTTTTTTTAATATCGCTCTCTTTTTATTTTTTTTGCCTTCAGAAATGGTTTCCCAGCCGGCCCCGCGTACAGAAGACGCGGGACGCCGCATCTCCCCGCACCCCGGGGTCTCGCCCTCGCCGCGCATCGCCTCGCCGGGCTCTATCGGGGCTGCATCGGCGCGGTCACGGCCGGGTGCCACGGCTCTGGAGGGACCCGGGTGCCCGAGCCCGTGGTGCCGGGACCGGGAAGGCCGGAGTCAGTAGGTCTGATGGTTTTTTATCTGGGGAGGACTTGAAATACGTTTCCAGTGGGAAATCTCACCCGTAGCCAAGCTGAATGGGGTCCGGGGGTGGGGGGGCTGCGCAGGTGCCCTCAAGCCTGAAATGTCCTGGTTTTCCAGGGATGCCACGTTGTCCCTCCGTCCCTCCTTCCCCGGGTCCATCCATCCCTCTCTCTTCTCCTCCACCTCTTTCACTGGTCATCCCCATCTCTCCCCCGTGCCGCAGAGGGGAACAGCCCCTTGTCTCCCTGCCAAGCTACGATGGGGGTATTGGAAATGATCAAAAATGGGCTTTTCTGCTTCAAAACACCTTTTGCCTCCTTTTCTTGCCCTAAATAAAACCCACAGCCGCTGAAATGGCCCCTGACCACCTCCAGGCTGAGGTTTCACTGCTCGGCCCAGATTTTTCCCGTCGGGACTCTTTACGGAGGTTTGGTTTTTTGGGTCCTCTTTCAGACGCCTGTGTTGATGTCGCCACATCCGAAGTTTTCCCCGGCCGGGAAGGCCGTCGCTGGCTCGCCGCAGCCCGGAGAGACGCCCGAGAGATGCGCCGGCGGGCCAGAGTTAAGGGTAAAAGGGAGTAAAATCCTCCGGGGATGGGGTCGGGGATGGATGTCTCGGTGCGTGCCGCCCCAGCCGTGCCGCCCCGTGCCGCGCCCCTGGCCGCGTTCGCCCTCCCCGCCCTGACATCTTGACACGCCGATAAAAGCCGGGCTGAAAGGGCGATTTCATGGAGATTAACCTCGCGCGCAGCGCTGGGGCCGCTGCTGCCCTCGACACCGGGTCCTCCGTGTATCAAAGGTGGATTACAGATATATTAGCCCCGCCACCGGTTTTATTAGCCATGGTTTATCAGGTGGAGGCGGGGACGGCCAAGGGCAGGGGACGGAGGAGCCCAGCCACCCTCTGGGAACCTGGAGCGTCACCAGAGAGGCTTTAATTGAATTTTTTGGGAGGGGACCCGGGCTGGGGTCAGTGTTTTCTGCCTGGGTCCCGGTACAGCCTGGCTCCCCAAGATTTGTGGTGCCGCTGGGCGACGCCTGCGGTGCCCGCCGCGAGGGAGAGGGGAAGCCTTCTGCCCCTCTGTGCCACTCCGGGCTGGGTTAGAGAGATTTGATTCAAAAAAACCACCCCTCAAAAAAAACCCCACTCAGGTGGCTTCTGCAGGGGATGGGAGATGCTGGTCGTGTCCCGACCGGGCGCGTCCCTCCCCATCCCACGCCAAATCTCCCCCAGGCTGGAGGAATTCGCCTCCTTGGACCCAAACCGACTCCTTCAAACCCCGAGCGTCCCCGGTGCGTCCCCGGGGGTACCCCACCCCGAAGGGGGCTCAGGCGGATGCCGGGATGCCCGGCGTCGATGCAACGAGGCACGGCGGGGCGGGGAGGAAGGATTTGAGCCTGAAAGAGGTTAAAGTGGGGCGCGGCGGGGGGGGGGGAGAAAAACCTCCCAAATGGGGCGTTTTAATGACATTCCATTAACGCTCCCTTTGGGGCCGGCGCGGCCGCCATGTGCTCCACATTCTCATGGTAATTATGAGACATCTGTATAGAGGCTCTTTTCTCATCAAAGATGGCTCTCTTCAAAGACGCTCCTGGGAAACCCTTCACCTCTGACCCGGGGGGTCACTGCCGAAACAGTGGCTCTATAGTGCGCCTTACTGTAAGGCCCGGTATCCTTTTTCCTCCCCTAACCTGACCAGGTCCCGGCTTTTCAGGCGGGATTCGTTGAGCTGAGAAGGGCGGGGGGGGGGGGTGTGTGTGTGCTCACTGGTTTCGGAGAAGGGTGTCCGTGCCCCCCGTCCCCATCCCCGGGTGCCGACGTTGTTGCCGCCGCCTGCGCTGACCCCGGCCGCGGGCGCGGGAGGGAGATCAAAGCGGGAGGAAAAGGGGTTTAATGAGAGGGGACGGGGCTGCCGGTTTCCCGTCCCTGCGCTGGGGAAGGGGGATCCCACCCCCACCCCTGCCCCCATGTCACCCATCGCCGGGGCAAAACCCACCCCGGTCCCTACCCGGGTAGCGCCGAGTCCCAGGGAGTGATTTTTGGTGACTGCCACAAAAAACCCCACCGTCCTCGATGCCGCGGAGGTGACGGGGACGTGCCTGAGGTCCCGTGTGCCCCCGCCCCCAGCCACAAAACACGGGCACTTCGTCGTGGCGAGGATGCTCGATGTCCCCACGTCCCCTGGCGATGGAGACCACCTTCTCCCACGGGGGATGTTTCCGGCATCGCCGTCCCATCCACGGCACCGGCATCGCCGTCCCATCCACGGCACCGGTGTCCCCGATGTCCCACCTGCCTGGTGGGGGACAGTGGCCTCGGGACGAAGGGGACGGACGCCTGGTGGGTACCTCGGTGCCGGCGCGGGCGGCTCCGTCCCTCCGGCACGGCACCGGCCAATGCTCCCCACCGCCCTTTCCAATAAGCGGCAAATGATTCTTCGTCCTGTCGCTCCCCGGCGGCAATAAACCTTAATCACGATGAAGTCATTTGATTTCCGTGTCCTGTAATCGCACGGCGATTTGGCATTAATTAACGAGCGCTTACGGGAAGGGCCGGCTGCCGGAGTTAGCGCTGGGCTTTTCCAGAAGATGGATTACCTCTGGAGCGTCTGGGGGGACTCTCCGGTGCCGGCTGCGCCGGGGGGACGTCCCGTGCGGGGAGCGGGGTCCTGAGGGGACGTCGAGCCTAACAAAGCGCCCGGCTACCGAGGGAGGGGACGTGGGTGCTGTGAGACCCCTCATTTTCACTCCCTCCCCACCCCATATCGCTCTTGTCCTGGGCAGGGCTGGTGGGGAAACTGAGGCATGGGGGGGGACGGGACGGGATGGGCAGGGAGGTGGGAGGGGGGCGATTCCTTCACCGCAGACGAAAGGGCCGGGCTGTCCCCGGTGAGGGGGGGGCCGGGGCCGGGACACTTTGGGGCCGGGGCGCTTTGGGGCCGGGGGTGCTGGACCGTGGTGTTGACTCAACAGGGAATTAAGCTCGTTAGAAACCGCCCGGGGTCCGCGGGGGGAGAGACCCCGGGGCAGGAGGCCCCAGGGGGGTTCTTCAGCCTGGCTGGGGAGGGGGGGGTGTCGCCGGCACCGGGGGGGGGGGGGGGGGGCGATTATCGCCCTGGGGGTTGTCTGGCGGCGATGGGGTTGTGTCCAGGTGGATTCTCTACTGTCTAATACAAGGGTTGAGTCATCGTGTGTGTGTGTGTCCCCCCGATGGCCTGTCCCAAACCCAGCTGCCCTCCACCACCGCCCCCCCTCCCTGCTGACCCCGACCGCAGCCCACCCCGGCCCCGCTTCCCCCCACGACCCTCGCGCCTCCGCCGCTGTCAGCCGAGCCTTGCCGGCAGGCCGCCGGCGCGGGATTGTTCCCTTTGTGCCGGCGTCTCCCTCGCCGGAGACTTCCCCGGGTCTGCTTCTCCCTCGCTCGCAGCTTGGCAGCAAACCCGCGTTATTCTCTTGTCAATTCGATTTTTATTTTTTTTTTCCCAAAGTCTTCATATTTTGCGGCGGGCGGACTCCTGCCGCCTGGGAACTCCTCCCGTGCAATTACACCCGCCAGATCCTCCACCGGCGCCGGAGCCCATCGCGGAAAACCCCGCGCGATTCGTTTGCAGCCGTCGCCTTCCCTCGCCCGGGCGGGTTCGGAGCTGCCGGCGATTTACCGGGCCTCGGTGCGGTGCGTGCCTCGGTTTCCCCAGTGGGGGAGGACGGGGTCCCCCTCTCTTGCACCCTGAGGGGCGACGCGGCACCGCTGTGTCGGAGGGTGGAGATAGGGACAGGAAAAGGGACGGGAATGGGGATGGGTTTGGGATGGGGACAGGGATGAGGACAGGGATGAGGATGAGGATGGAGATGGGGACGGGAAAAGGGATGGGTAAGGGATGGGTTTGGGGTGGGGATGGGGATGGGGACAGGGTTGAGGACAGGGATGAAGATGAGGATGGAGATGGGGATGGGTTTGGGATGGGGATGGGGACACGGTTGAGGACAGGAATGAGGATGAGGATGGGGACAGGAAAAGGGACAAGGAATGGGGATGGGTTTGGGATGAGGATGGGGATGGGAAAAGGGATGAGGAATGGGGATGGATTTGGGATGAGGGTGGGGATGGGGACGGGAAAAGGGATGGGGGAGCGTTGAGGATAAAGATGAGGATTAGGGATGGGAGGAGGGTGAGGATAGGGGTGAGGATGAGATTGGGGAAGTGATAAAGATGAGGATGGGGATGGGAAAAGGGCCAGGAATAGGGATGGGATGGGGATGGGGAGGGGCAGGGATGGAGTTGAAGATGGGGATGGGGACAGGATTGAGGACAGGGATGAAGGTGGAGATGGGATGGGGATGGAGGTAGCAATGGGATTGGGATGAGAATAGGAATGGGGATGGGGATGGGGACAGGGATGGAGTTGAGGAGGGGGATGGGGACTGGGGTGAGGACAGGGATGACGGTGGAGATGGGGATAAGGATGAGGGTGGGAATCGGAATGGGGAAGTGCCGAGGATGAGGATAGGGATAGGGACGGGGATGGGACGGGATTGGGGGTGGGAGCAGCCTGCCCGGGCAGCCCCATGCTGCGGCCGCGGGACTGAAGGAGCCGTGCGGGGCCACTGCAGACCTTTCTCGGCCAAGATGTTTTCCAGGGCACGGTGAGAGCCCGGAGGGGACGGACCCTCTCCCAGAGCTTGGCAGGGCCGGAGGGAGACCGGGGCTGGATCTGCGCCCCCCCCCCCCCCCCCAGCCCCGCTGCAGAGAACAGAGCGGGGCAGGGGACAGGCAGAGGGACACGGGCGAGGGGTGCGGGTGCCCCAGGCGATGCTCGGGCGGGCGCTGGCGCTGCTGCCCGATAAATCCTCCCGTCGTATATAAGCCACCCCAGCGCCGGGTTGCCAGATTTTGTCTGGTGCCTTAATGTCAGGATTGTAAATTAGCTCCCGGCGCTGAGGCGACCTTGATGAGTTCTCCACCTTGACGAGTTCTCCACCGGGTTTAACACCGGGGAGGGAGCGGAGCTTGGGGGGGGGGGGGGGTGACGACGACACATGTGGGTGCCCCATACTCCAGCCGTGCCTCAGTTTCCCCCAGTGCAAGGAGGGACGCTGCTGTGCCGGCAGAGGTTGTTGCACTCTGAACCTGAACCTGCGGGATGCTGTGGCCCCGGCTCCTGCCCGAGCCCCCGTCACCCCCCAAAGTCCCTGGGGACCGTCTCCTCCGTGGTAGGAGTGACAGCTCTGTGGCCGCCACCAACCCGCAGGTCCCCAAAAGAGCCCTGACCCCGGCAGCTCCCGAGCATCCTTTGGGATCCCGAGGAGGTGGGGACCGGAGGAGGCCCATACCCCCGCCCCGGGAGCAGCTTCGCCCAGGGCCCGACGGCCGGCCCCACCGCCGGGGAAGGGGTCACGGCCACGGTCAAACCCTCCTGGCGGGGATCTCCGCTCTGATCCATCTCCGGCTTGTAAGGGGTTACGGAGCCGGGGCAGCGCCTCCGCATAGCACCTACCTACTGACCGCAAACTTACCTCCCGATTATCGATTCCCTCCCCGGCACTGCCACCCGCGCGCGCGCACACACACGTGCGCGTACACGCGTGCACACAGGTGCTCGCATGCACACGCAGGTACACGTGTGCATCACGCACGCACGCACGTATGCGCGTTCATGAATGCACACGCGTGCACACATGTACACACCTAGATGTATGCCGGCATCCGTGCACGCGTGCACGTTCAGGCACGCGCGCACATGCGCGCACATGCACACACACGCTGCAAATCCCGCTGCGAGAGGGGCGAGCACCCCAGTGGGTGCCGGGTGGCCATGGTGGGGCCGCATCCTGCGCACCCCCTCCCCTTTCCCATCTTCTTTCCGGGCTCTCCTTGCCCTTCCCCGGGAGGAACCAGCCCTGGAGCCCGGGGGCGGGGGGGGGGGGAGGATCCCAGGGCCGGGATGTTTGGGCCATCGCTCGCCCAAGTGTCGGGCGCTGAGCTGACGGCAGCCAAACAGCTACTTAATCGATCGATCGAGACATTTATCTGCCTCCCCCACCCCATCGCCGTTGGATCGCCTCCAGCTCGCTAAAATTAGAAGCTGTTGGAGCGGCTCTGGCCGCGCTGGGGGCGGGGAGCGCGGCGGGAAGGGGAGGTGGGTGCGGGCGTTCGTGCGAGGGGCGTCGGGGACGGCCGTGTGGGGTGGCGGGATCGGGGCCGGGGGGCGCACCTTGACGTTAGGTGCATGCACAGGGATGCAGGAGGGATGGGGACAGCAGCACCTGCACCAGGGGTGGGGTTGGATGGAGCAGGGGTGGGGTTGGAGGCACCAGGGGTGGGGTTGGAGGCACCAGGGTGGGGTTGGATGGAGCAGGGGTGGGGTTGGAGGCACCAGGGGTGGGGTTGGAGGCACCAGGGTGGGGTTGGAGGTACCAGGGTGGGGTTGGAGGCACCAGGGGTGGGGTTGGAGGCACCAGGGTGGGGTTGGATGGAGCAGGGGTGGGGTTGGAGGCACCAGGGGTGGGGTTGGAGGCACCAGGGTGGGGTTGGATGGAGCAGGGGTGGGGTTGGAGGCACCAGGGGTGGGGTTGGAGGCACCAGGGGTGGGGTTGGAGGCACCAGGGTGGGGTTGGAGGCACCAGGGGTGGGGTTGGAGGCACCAGGGTGGGGTTGGAGGTACCAGGGTGGGGTTGGATGGAGCAGGGATGGGGTTGGAGGCACCAGGGTGGGGTTGGAGGCACCAGGGTGGGGTTGGATGGAGCAGGGATGGGGTTGGAGGCACCAGGGTGGGGTTGGAGGCACCAGGGGTGGGGTTGGAGGCACCAGGGTGGGGTTGGATGGAGCAGGGATGGGGTTGGAGGTACCAGGGTGGGGTTGGAGGTACCAGGGTGGGGTTGGAGGCACCAGGGGTGGGGTTGGAGGTACCAGGGTGGGGTTGGATGGAGCAGGGATGGGGTTGGAGGTACCAGGGTGGGGTTGGATGGAGCAGGGATGGGGTTGGAGGCACCAGGGGTGGGGTTGGAGGCACCAGAAGCAGTGGTGGCACCGCGGGGACACCCTGGGACCTCCTGAGGCGGGGGGGGGGAAAATGTCATTTTCCCCCTCATTCATTTACTCCTCGAAATCAAATCAAGGCTTTTTAAGTGCTTGAAATGGTATATTTTAACTTTATACCCCTGGGTGACCCCCAAAGGTGACAGTCCGGGGCTGGAGGGACCCAAAGTTTCCCTGGGCTGACACGGAGGGGTCGGACTCGCTGCTTTTAGCTACAATGCGACAGGGAAAAGGGAATTAAAACAGGAACACGAGGCAGCATTTTTATATTTTCCCTGGACATATTCTCCACGATTCAGAAAAAAAAAAAAAAGAAGGAACAACATGAAAAGGAAAGGCTGCAGCTTGACGGCTGCGCCAACCCCCCACGCTGCTCCGACAGCACTCGAAGGTTTAAAAATGGCTTTTTTTTTAATTTTTTTGTTATTATTTTTAATCCCCCCCCCCGCCCCAAGCTTGGCTCCCCGGCTCTGATTGACTGTGACTGACAGCTCTGCCCATCGCTTTCTGCGGGAGTCGCTGCTGGATTTGCAGCTCCCGCTCGCTTTATCGATGTAACCGGGATTTTTTTATAAGGCTTTTGCATCCCTCCGGGGGCGTTAAACCCCCCGCGGGGGTCCCAGCGCCGCCCCCCCCCCCCCCCCCCCCCCCCCCCCGGGACAATAACTTTTCCCCGTGGCCTTTTCCGACTCATCCTTGAATTACGGCCCCGTGTCCCGCCCAGTGTTTATTTAAAATATTCCCGGTGAAGGTTATTTATAGGGGGGTGAAACGGGGCCGGGCGGTGCCGCCGCTTTGAAAAGGCCATTTCTGACTTTTCTCTAATGGGCTGTTAAAAATCTGCAATAAAACAGCCCCCCCCCCTCACACACCCCCCCACCCCCCCACCCCCGGGCTGGGAGCTGCGGGGGGGGGGGGCAGCCCCTGCCGTCGGGCCAGACTGGGACCAGACTGGAATCAGACTGGGGGGGCTACTGGGATGAGACTGGGACCATACTGGGATCGGGGGGGTGGGGGGTACTGGGGGGGGTACTGGGGTGACAGTGGGACCGTACTGGGGTCAGACTGGGGGGCTACTGGGATCAGACTGGGAGAATATGAGGATCAGACTGGGGGGGAATAGTGGGATCAGGCTTGGGGGGGGCTACTGGGGAGCGTACTGGGGTGCCACTGGGACCATACTGGGATCAGACTGGGGGGGATACTGGATCAGACTTGGGGGGGGGGGCTACTGGGACCATACTGGGATCAGACTGGGGGGGATACTGGGATAAGACTTGGGGGGGGCTACTGGGGACATACTGGGGTGGCAGTGGGACCGTACTGGGACCAGACTGGGACCTCACTGGGGGTGGATGGGGCT